>PVHP010002764.1:0-13356 GCA_004024765.1 Zapus hudsonius | reverse complement strand
CACCACGCCCGGCTTGTGCATTTCTAATGTATTATATGACATGAGCCTCTGTATCCACACTGCTTGTATCAGTATATAATCCTTGCTCAGTGTGTCTCAGAGGACTTGCATATATCCATACAAAGTACTATAACCCCTGCGATTACCCTTCCTCATCCTCCTCTCCTCTCCCTTCATCCTTCTGCACATGGGCTTAACCATTCTGATCCTTAACAGCTCATTCCCCTTTGTTGCAGTCAGCTTTCTCTGTTGCTGTGCAGAAAGAACCCAAACAAAAGTGGCTTGTGGAGGAATGGGTTTATTAAGCTTACAGACTGGAGGGGAGATTCCATCCTTGCAGGGAAAACGATGGCATGAGCAGAGGGGTGGACATCACCTCTGCCACAGCACTGGAAACAGCGGCAGGAAGGTGTGCCAAACACTGGCAAGGGGAAGCTGGCTTATAACACCATAAGCCCACCCCAGCAACACAGCTCCAGTGAGGTTGTAAAACCCAAACTGCTATCAGCTGAGGATTGATCATTCAGAACCCATTTGTTTGTGGGGACACCTAGATCAAACCATGACACCCTTCCTGTCACATGGAATAAACATACATTCAGTTACTGTCCTGTCACCCAGCACCCAGAATTTATGGCACCATAAAAACACTTGTTATATCATTAACATGATTGTTGGTTTGTGTGGGTGTGTGCATGCATGGGTATGTGAAGATTTCCCCTGCAACTCCACCCAGGGCTTCTAGAAGATTCCTCACCTCGTTTGCATAGAGGCTCCTCTGCGCTGCTACTCCGTGTAGAATGCACACCCATATGGAGAAAGACAGTGCAGGGTTACTCAAAATTATTACTATTAAGCTTCCTCCATATCTCCACCACATTGAGGAAGACTTTGGAGTTGTCTGTCTTTACCCTTAGGGTTCCCCCCCACACACTCTTGTCATAGGTCTTTCAGTCTAGAGGCTTCAGCTTTGTCTCACTCTGGACTATGAGGAAGTGGTCATAGGAGCGCATAGAAGCATGTGGTATTTCTCAAAGAGGAGATCTACACAAGCAGAGAAGTCACATGAGGAGCTGTTGTCAAGGCTGTATGGCAGTTCTGACTAAGCAGACCATTACTGCTGTCTAAAAATAGACAATGCCTGTGCAGGAAAACACTGATAGATTTCATTATATGCACACATATGTATGTAATAACTGTGTGTGTGTGTGCACGCGTGTCTGAGTGCAGGTGTGCGGACATCACAGTGCACAGGTGGAGGTCAGAGGACGATTTCATGTGTCAGTACTCACTTCCGGTCTTGAGGAGGTCTCTCCTTCATATCTGTACGTGCCCAGTCACTTGGCCTGACAGCATCAGGGATTTGCTTGTCTCAGTCTTTCATCTCACCACAAGCATGCTGGGATCACACATGCTCAAGCTGTCATGTCCAGCTTCACATGTTCTGGGGATCTCAACTCAGGTCATCAAACTTGTACAGCAAGTGCTTTCATCCACTGAGCCATCTCCTAGTTCAATATATATATATATATTTTTTTTTTGAGAGTTAATCCTAATTTAGGTTTCTAGGAATAAATATGAACTTGATTCCATGAAAATAATATAAAAATTCTCACATAATAATAAAAGTTAATTTTTTAAACAATTTTTTTGAGACAATGAGACCGTCTCACTTCATAGCCCAGGGAACCTGACATTTACTATGTGGTCCAGGCTGGCCTTGAACACGATTTCCTCTGCCTCAGCTTCCAGAGTGTAGTATTTTCACTCTTAACAGTTATTAAACACACTTTATAGGCTGGGCTATGCTAATGACTTCATCTAATTGCACATAATTTGATCCTCCCAGGGGCTGTGTGAGGTAGGCATTAACACATCCATTTTCCAGAGCGAAGGAGAGGCAGAGAAAGGTCAAACATTTGACCACACAGAGAAGAAGTACTGACCAGGAACCTGGCCCAGGCAGTCTACTGAGGCCCTTTCTGAAGGCCTGAGAACCAGCTCAGGTTTACTGAGGTGGCTTCTGGAATTTGCATAATGTAGGTGTGTCTCAACTGAGATTCAAGCAAATTTGAGTTTTTCATAGATAACTTCAAAGTGGCGGATTCCTTGTGAAGAAGGATGTTTAGGGAAGCATGGTGAAACCTCAAATTCTTCCAATTTAAACATATTCAGTTTTAATCCTCATTAGACTTTGCTCAGGGCTCAAGAGAAACTTCCCAAGTTTGTTGACATGAGTCAGAGCAAAAATGACAATCCTTCCTTTGGACAGCTTTAGCTGGAATGTGTGCTCTTTACATGTTTCTACTGGGACAAGTATATTAACAGCCTGGTTATTCTGTAGTTTCAAAAGAACTCTGTTCGTAACTGAGTCATACTTATATTTGGAATGCATTTGTTTCTAAGCATGAAATGTTTTATTTTATTTTATTTTTTTGAGGTAGGGTCTCGCTCTAGCCCAGGCTGACCTGGAATTCACTATGTAGTCTCAGGGTGGCCTCGAACTCATGGCAATCCTCCTACTTCTGCCTCCCGAGTGCTGGGATTAAAGGCATGCACCACCACACCTGGTGTGGTTGGCACTGTTTCCCATGGCTGCTCCCAAATAATGCAGATGGAAGGTTAAAGAAGAAATTAAGCTCCTTAACCTGGCACACTAATATGTTATTTATAAATGTCTCTTTACTTGATCTATTTTAGGGAGAGGAGCAGTAACTTTGTACAAATGAGACTGCACAGAACAAACTAGCAAACATATAGATAAAATATATAATATTTTATCACAAAGTTTAAATTTGTATCTAATTTCACTTTAAAAGGGTTAATATAATGGCAAAATTAATCCACCTATCTATTGTGTTATCTATTACTCATCTATCTACCTATCTTTCTATATCTATATACTTATCTGTCTATCAATCCATATGTATCTCCTATGAATTTATCCATCATCTCTCTCTTACTATGTATCTACCTTCTATATATCCATGTATCTATCCATTCATCATCTACCTATCCATCATCTGTTTATCTCCTATGTATCTATCTATCATCTATTTATCTGTCCATCACATCTCTATCTTATTCTCTATCATCTGTCTATCCATCTTTAGTCTCTCCCCTAAGATATACTGAGTTTTGTTTATATCCTACATTTCTTTTGTGTTTGTTTTTAACAGGTTTTCTCAGCCTTTTAAGTTTTATGTTGTCAGCTGTACCCTTACATCCCCAAATAGTAACCACATTTACTGCAGGTCAGTTGTGGTGGTTTGAGTCATTTGTCCTTCATATACTATGTGCTTTGAATGCATGGTCCCCAGCTGGTGGCAATTTTTGAGGTAGAGCCTTCATGGAGGAGGTATTTTGCTGGATGAGGGCTTAGGGGTGTTATAGCACCCCCTCCCCTTCCCAGAACTTGGCTCACTCTCCTGATGCTGTTTTCTACCAGCTGTGGCAGAGGTGAGGTCCAGCCTCTGCTCATGCCATGCTTCCCCTGCCATCACAAAGCTTCCCCTAGAGAGTGGAAGCCAAAATAAATCCTTTCCTCCCCTCAGCTGCTTTTGGTTGGTTGCTTTGTCCCAGCAAGGTGAAGGTACAGTCTTTGCTTCTGCTATTCCCAGTGGGACTTCAGTGCACAATCTTACAGAATTGCAGTTCCCACATACACTAGCTTCAGTCTACAAGTCTAGGTGCTGGGTTAGCTATTTAGTGATAACTGCACCTTTAATGTTTTTGATTGACATTTCTGAATTATGCTTCAAAAGTTTGTTGTGGTTATTGCTGACGTCCAAACATCCTGTGTGTTGGCACAGGATGGTACTGAGCCCTCTCTACTTGACAGACCAATGGAATCTCAGTTGAGTTCATGTAATCCTGGCGTGGGGGTGGGGAAGCAAGTTGAGAATGTTTTGGTATGCTTAAAGCTTTTGTGTTTCTCCTTCCATATTCATCTTCCTTTCCTTTCTTTCCTTCCTCCCTTCTACCTGTCCTCTAAGCAGAGGGTAAAGTGATTCTTACAAAGAGATAAACAAGACCAAGAGTGGAAGCTGGACTTCAGGGAATTCACAACTCTCCTTAGACATTTGTGCAAGTGTCCATGTTCTGGAAGCTGGTGCACAGGTGGGTTTCAATGGACTCTATGACCCCTGACCCCATCAACAAATTTCAGGCATGAGAAGCAAAGAGACCATGTGTAAAGGTCTGGGTGTAATTCTTTCAATGAGGGCTGAAAATATGATGTAGTCATGGTGATCTGAGAGAAAGCAGATACACATTTGTGAGGCACCATTTTAACAAATAATTGGGATGAACATGGACAGAAAGAAAATAAGAGCATGAAATTCTGGAAGGTTCATTTCTGGGCTGAATCCATCTGCTTCCCTGCATTCCCTTCCCTATAGCTCGAAGGGCAATTCATGCTCCCAAGAGAATGGAACATTTACTATGCTGAAGAGTTCCAAGGAAAGTTAGAGGCAAACGTCATTTGTGTCCCCTCCCATGTCCAGGTACTAGTAACTCAACAAAATGGTTTTAACTGTCCCATAGTGGGTCCAGACACTCTGTGTCAGACAGCACCCTGGCCGGCCACTCTCAATGGATTCCAGATGGAACTTACACCCCAGCCCTAGGACTTTCCCAAAGTGGCTATTTTTATTTATTACAATGACTATTTTTTTTAGTTTCAGAAGGATGAAGCATCCCTGAAAGTGTGTATTTGGTTGAATGTCTTAACTGCTAAGATATGATCTGTCCATATATTTAGGTTATTTGTTTATCACACGTGCTAAACTTATTTAAGTACAGAGGGATCACTACTTACATCTTACCCAAGTTCATGAATTCACTTGATGTCAACACAGAGCAAACAACACAGGTCTGAGTTAAGTTGAATGGGGGGGTGTATTTTTTCACACATGGAAACTTATTTTCTCATCAATCTACCATAATGAAGTTTCAAAACTTGCACTTGTCATTACAATCAATGATAAGTGTCTTTATTGTGTGGTAAATTCTCAGCTTAAGTCAAACACAAGTAGGTCCATAGGATTATCTGTATTTCAAAATATGGGCACTTTGGGTTGGAATTTGAATGTCACTATGGTGGTTTTCTTACCTTAATGAATGTTTTCTATCTGACATTTTAAAAAGTCGCAATTTTTGGGATGACCCTCAAAATAGAGCTATAATAAAGGTGGCCAGATGCTCCACATCAAAGCAGAAGATTAGAGGCTGTAGAAAGCTCAACACAGAATAAGACTTGTCACACACTTTCTAAGGCTCAGGGAGCCACAGGGTAGGCAGGAGGACTCTGAGACATTGCCCCCCCCCCAGGGACTGACTGGTATATTCATTTAGATAGTTATATCCCACAGTAACTCCCTTATTCCACCCTATTTTATTGACTATTTTATTAAAAGGGTTAGCAATAACCTTCTCATTTGATTTCATTGGCAGCCCAGCCACCATTCAAAAGGCCCTTCTTAGAAGCAAAATGGCTAAAGCACTTTGACTGTATTCAGCAACGTAAACATATCCACAAAAGACCAATCCTGAGCAACTTAGCAGGGGAAACAATCTCTTGGCTCCATTCCCTGGTATCCTGAAGGAAGCCAAGGTTTACTGAGCCAACTTTTGTACCTGATGGTGGACAATGACCGAAAGGCAAAGATCAGCCCCTCCCCTGCCTTCTCTTCCGCTGGGTAATGTACACCGTGCTTTGCAGCTTTGCTGTCATTTACTGCTCTTTCTCCAACAGCAATGGCGTCACTTCATCACTTTACTCTCTTCTCTCTTAGGTAGAATTAGAGTATTCTTTCTCTCACCCCTCGCAACAAAGATGGCTTTCATCACTTGGGAGGGCCACCCCTGGAGGGTGTGCAATCAAAGTGTGGCAGGGAAACGCTACCATGAAAGAAGAAGGGCAGAAGCCAGTACTGAGCTTGTCAGCCCAGATTAGACATGAGAACACGCTTTGTAAGGATCGCCTTGACGGGACGAACACCATTGCACCCAGAGCGAAATCAAGAAAGAGAAAAAAAACAAAAGATAGACAGACAACCATTAAACACTATTTCTGCATGCTATCCATAAACACAAAGCTAGTTATTTTTAAAAGTCAATGATTTTTTTCTCGTTCTAAGACATTCTTGAATCATCATATCAGAGCTCCCTTGGGGGTTTTCTTGATTCTCCTGGGGTCTTGGAATACTCTCTGGCATTTTGCTTGTCTGACATTCATCTGTTCTGATTTCACTCTTCCACTTCCTGCCCCTCCCTTCTCTTCATCAACTAGTCCCCAATGATCGAGGGCATCAGAAGCTTGATAGTTCTGTGTTCTCTAATTTATCATTTCTACTTATAAAGTTTATCTGAAGCCAATGACAATGGATTTAGTGGCAAAGCTATCCACTAGTGTGAATTATAACAGAAAAAAGCTGGAAAGATATACAATTAATTTTAAGAAATGGTAATTTTACAATGCTTTGGGTTTTTTTTTCTGTATTTTTACCTGTATTTTTCTATTTTTCTTACCTGTATTTTCTAAATGGGCCATAATAAAAACACACAAGTCAGTTGAAAATGACTCATTTGGGCTGGAAGATCATCACCACTTTAAGTGAACCATACTATAAGAGAGCTCTAGTGACCTCCTGGGTCAAGCACGTGGTGCCAAAGTCCACTGCTGGGCACTGGGGACAATTGCAGCACCAACTCCCAGTGTTGTGATAGGGACTGAACTAAATATTAACATGTGTAAAGCACTTAAAAATTATGGCACATGAGCGTCTGATGTGTTAGGTGTTTTTACACTGGCCCAGGAAAGGGTCTTGTTGGGCTTTGTGTGGAACCCAAGGTGAAAAGATGGACTGATTGTAAGTGTTCCCAAGCTATGCTCTGCACTTGCGATGTCACTGTGTTCATTGTGGCAACACCTTAACAAGGTATACGAATACCACAGCTTACAAAATTGAATATCTTAAATATGTCCACTTTATGTTATGTCAGTTTGGCCTCAACATCTTTTCCTAAAAAATATAGATGGAATACTTCTCTTGGAAGCCATCCTGAGATGCTTGCCACCAGCTTGCTAGTGAAGACAGGTAGGCAGGAATCAACAATGAAGGGAGAAAAAGTTACACCAATGTGTGGAAATGAAGCAATGCACTTATGATTGACCCATGGGTCAAGGGTAAGAGCAGTGGAAATTAGGCAAAGTCTGTTATGGAGATGATACGACACGGTGTGATGTGTCAGGCTGATATACGTAAATGCGTGTGTGCCAGAAAAGAAGAAAACACGACCGTTGGTCATAAACAATGCCAAATTAGAAGTGAAGGAAGAAAACAATGAAGGAAAAACTAATGCTAGAGAAAATAGGCAACAAAGAAAATCAACCAAGTTAAAAACTGCTTCTTGGAAACTAGCAATAAAAGTGAGCTGGAGAGCTGGCTCAGAGGGTAAAGGCACTTGCTTGCAAAGCCTGATGGCCCAGGTTTGATTCCCCAGCACCCATGTAAAGCCAGATGCACAAAGTGGCATATGGATCTGAATTCATTTGCAGTGGCAGGAGGCCCTGGTGTACCCATATTCTCATTCTCTCTCTCTCTCTCTCTCTCTCTCTCTCTCTCTCTCTCTGTTTCGTCTCTAAAATAAAATCTAAAATAAAAATATTTTTAAAAATAAGCCTGCAGCCTCATTAAGAAAAAGAAAATAAAAAAATTACAAGTGTAGACTAATAAGGTAAGTAGTATGAATCCTATAGACATTAAGAGGTAAGAGGATAGATGAACACTTTATGACAGTGTTTGAAAATGCAAATGAAATCCATAATTTACTATTTTTTTCTCAAAATAGGAAAAATAGAAAAATGTAAATGATTCTATCTCTACCAAAGAAACTGAATTTGCACATGATAATTTGCTTATTTTCTAGTTCTAGACTGTAATACTGGCGAATTTCACCAAGCACTGAAAATAAAAACCACACCAACCTTACATAGTTCTTTCAAAATGGAGAGGAAGGGTCTTGTCTCAGGTCATTCTACAAGGCCCACATAGCCTTGATCCCCTAACTGAATACAGGAATTATAAGACAGAAAGCATACACTGATCAATTGGGAGAAAAATGCCAAATGAAAATATTAGTGAGTTGAATCCCAAGATATCTTTGAAAGGTCTGCACATATGAGCAAGAGGATTTACTCTAGAAATACAAAGTTTGTTTAATATTGGAAACTCCATCAAAGTAATCACCTTATTTAAAATGAGAAAAAATGGACACGGTCATGTTAATGGATGCTGAGAAAAATTTTATATCATTCCATGTGTTCATGACAAGACATGCAGTCAACCAGGTGGACCATAGTTTTTTGTTTCTTTGGCACATGAATTTGGTTTGAATGTATGTGCCTACGTGTCTCTGTATGTGCAGGTGCACATTTACATGGGTGCATGCGTGTGTGTGTGTGTGTGTGTGTGTGTGTGTGCCTTGCATGTTGCTCAGAAAGTCCATCCACCTCTTTATGAGACAGGGTCTCTCATTGGCCTAGACTTCACCAATTAGGCTAGACTAGCTTGTCAGTAAACTCCAGACATCCACCTGCCTCCAAGGGCTCAGGGTTGGGATTACAGGTGCAGGCCACTACACTCACCATTCTATGTGGATATTGAGGTTGAACTCAGGTCTCCATGCTCAGGGAAGAGGCACTTTATTGACTGAGTTCCTCTCCAGTCCTCATACAGTTTTTAATGTCCTGGTGTCTTCGCCTCTTGTTCAACAGTCTGTAAACTCTCTCCAGGTGACCAGGGGCATTAGTCATTAGTTTGACGAGGCTGGTCCCTGTCACAAGTTTTCTTTCTTGCTCTCCTCTGACTGCAACTTGACATTCAAATACACCAATGATATCCCCTCACACATTAGCCTGAATAGTCCATCCTGAAGCTCAGTAAAGACACTTGTCTGAAGCCTTTACTCTCTCTGAGCTCTCCACCTGCTTGGCTGAATCTCTGCCCTGAGGGTCTCCAGATGTGCCCCCCCCAACCTATGAGTGTAACAAATCTGTGATTTCACATGTTCCTCCCAGCATCTACCCATGTTTGTGCTACAGCGATCCTTATAGACCCCACAAAGGGATTTACTCTCCCAGGTACAACACAGCAGGACTGAAGGTCCTGACCCACCCCCCCAACACAGACAAGAAATAATTCAAGAATGCCATCTATAATTGTCTCTTGAATAGAGATTCTAGACACTGCAATAAGTGAAAAAAACGCCAAAGAAAGGAAGCAATAAAACTGACTATATTTGACACCATAAATGTGTGTGAGCAACAGCAAAATACTCTTCCGAGAAACTGTGAAAACTAACAAGTGAATCAGGCAAGATCATTTGATAGGTCAATGAAAATTCTTCTAAAACCTACACATATAAGGAACAACAATTAGAAATAATATTTAGTGAACCATAGTGTGTATATTGACATCTGAGATTCTTTAATAGATAAATACTAAGTGTTCAGACTTGTGCACACAAAGCTATAACCTTTTCTATCCATCATGAAGGGGAAAGATGAGCAACCCTGTCAAGATGTCGACCTCTGAATTCTTCTATAGAGTCAGTATAATCCTACCCCAATTCTCTATGCTTTGGGAGGGAATTTATTGGAAATAAGTAAATGAATTCCACGTTCTTGAAATAGGGGCAGCATAGAAGAAGGAACAGTGTCCTATGGTTTGCTATGCCTGCAGCGATAGGCGTTATTTCAGTGAGGAAGTGAGGTAAAATCTGAGAACCATGTTTCCTCTGAGTCACGACAAGGATGTAGATGTGGCACTAGGGGAGATTCCAGATGTCCTGAGGAATGAGGGAAGGAAGACGCTAAACAGGCTGAGGTTCTCTGACTTTTCTGAAAAGGATGGTTTTCTCTCTTTGTAAAGAATAGCAGCAATTTTTCTCTTGACTATAGTTGTAGGAGAACAGGACCAAAACCTGTGTTACTTAGTCTTTCCCACAGCCACCAATATATCTTATAAAATTCAAATATGCAAATATCCACATGAAGTTGAAATGAACACTTTAGGAAATACTAATGTGCTTTGTACAATGCACTCTAATAGTTGCTATTCACTGTTTTTCATTAAGATGGTCTTGTGGACCATGTTTTCAAAACTCACTAAGATGGTTTCACGGCATTAACTAATGTGTAAAAGTGAAGAAAACAAACTTCTAGGTTAAGTAAAAGGTCAATAATTTGACATGTTGCACTGAGTTTGAAAACATTATTTCCATAGTTACTGGCATGTATGAGACCGTTAGGAAACTATTACTAACTGAGCAATGGCGTTTTGCATTTTAGCCTAACCCCCAGCTAGTGTCTTCTTTCCTTTTCCTTCTCATCTTTTCTTCTAATTTTTGTTACCTTTCTCTGGTACATATCTTTATAATACTGTCTTACTCTTCCAAAATAAGCCTCCAGGTACAGGCAGCTCAATACCTCCGCTTCCTGTCCCACCATGTTCAGTGTTTGCAGCAGCAGGACACATAGGAGCACGTGGTGAATGCGCTCACCTCCAGCCTTCCTGGGAATCACACATGAAGTTCTCTTGCATTTCCGACAGGTGGGAGAGCTGGTGCCAGCTCATTCTGAGAGACACAAAGATCCCATTGAAGGAGAAACAAAGGATCTGAACCTGACAATGAGGATGGGTGTGAGCATCTCTGTGATAAAGGAGTTCACGTCTTGGGTTTCCTTTATCTTTCCTTTCAGAGTGTAAAGTCTTTCTAAGGCTTTGGTGTCTGCCAAGGACCCAGAGAACACGGTGGAAGCAAGTTGCTCCGGCACATGAGAATAAAACCTTTCCTAATACAAGGACACATTTCACCTGAACAGAACTTTTATTTTCAAACATTCCTTTTGGTTTGAATGGATCAAACTTTCCTTGTCAAAGATTCTTGGAACACCTTAAAGCAAATTAGCAATCCTTACTATTGACACCCAAAGAAAGGAAGGTACTTTGGGGTTTGGTCCACATGGTCCACTTTGGTACTGCTGTCCCTCTTACAAGTGGACTAAGAAGGAGAAAAGGAACGTGAAAGGACCAATGGTCAAAAGATGATGAAGAATCTGAGGAGCCCAGTTTGCAGACTGCGCCCTGCTGGTGACACCGTGGACCAGAAGGAGCTGCTATTCCAAGCTGGGAAGGTGGAAGAAGTCTGTGCTGTTGGGGAGATGGCTCAGCGCCTGTTCAGATCCCGGAACCCATGCAAATGCTGGGTAGGCGTGGTGGCCTGCCTGTAATCCCAGAGATCTTTGGAACTTGCAGGCTGGCTAGACCTGCTGCATCTTCATTGGGGGCTCTGTCTCAGTACAGAAGCATAAGAGTGCTACAGGGAGACAGCCAGCATGGACCGCTGGCTCCACACACATGTGCACAGACACAAACATGCATGCACATCGCACATACATATGTATATGTGGCTAAAGAAATCATGATGCTTGCAGACCCTGGAGGTAAGAAGCCACTGAAATAACAGGATGTGCAAAAAAGCTGAGGATGGTTGGGACACCGATGCAGGAGGATGGCTACAAGTTTTGGGCCAGTCTAGACTAGCTTGAGGGCAGCCAGCCTGGGCTACAGAGACCCTATGTCAAAACAACAATCACACACACACACACACACACACACACACACACACTCCACATAAAGAAAACAGGAAGATACCTGGCATCCACCTCTGGCCTCTGTCTTCATGTGCATACATGCACACTCACCTATCAACATGCATACACATGCTTGTGTAACATACACATACATATACCACATATGTAAGAAAAAGATTTGAGGGCTGGAGAGTGACATTGAATAATTTCTTCTTTTCTTAAAGTATTCACTATATGTATAGAAAATATATTTGTTTAATAACTAAACAAAAGCTATTTATTTAAAATGTAATGATACACTTATTCTCTCTCTCTCTCTCCTCTCTCTCTCTCCCTCTCTCCCTCTCCCTCCTTCCCTCTCTTTAGTTCCAGCCTTGTGTATGCCAGGCTGGCTTCACACTGATCTATATCCCCAGCACGATTTTGCCTTTTTATTTTGAGATAGAGTTTCACTAAATTGCTTAGGCCTTGCACTTGCTTTCTTTCTGCCTCAGCCTCCTTAGTTGGATACATTTCTTTGAAAACTCTAGGTTGTTGATTTCATTGAGGACTCTGTCCATTTTTCTCCTGAAACCAATTTCAGGAGTTAAATTTTGGACTCAACTTGGAGAGAGGAGGAATGCAGGCATTCGTGAGTCATATACAAAGTAAAAGTGGAGCACAGATCCTTACCCTGTGAACATTTACATGAAGACCAACAAGAACAAGCTGGGATCAGTGCTTAAAGGCACTTGTTTAGGAAGTCTGCCTGCCCAGGTTGAGCTCTCAGCACCCTTAGAAAGCCAGATGCACAAAGTGGCACATGCTTCTGAAATTAATTTGCAGCAGCAAGAGGCCCTGGTGAGCTCATCCTCATTCACTCTCTCAAGTAAGTAGAAACATTTTAAAAATAAAACTTTTGGGGCTGAGGGGGTGGCTCAGTGAATAAAGAGCTCTCTGGGCAAGCATGAGAACCTCAGTTCAGTTCCCCAGCACCCACATAAAAGCTGGCATGGCAACCTGTTCCTGTAAACTCTGTGTGAGGAGGAAGGGACAGGATCCCTGGGCTTGGCTGGCCAGCCAGTACAGTCAAATTGGTGAATTCTAGCTTCAGCAGAAGACCTTGTCTCAAAAGGTAAGGCAAGTGGCTAGAGAAGCGGCTCAGTGGATGAAGCTATGCAGGCATGAGCACCAGAGTTCAGATCCCCAGAACCCATGGAAGAAGCTGGAGGCACCACAGCTAGCATCAGTAATCCCAGCATGCCTAGGGCAAGAAGGAGGTGGAGACAGGAGAAGCTTTGGGGCAGCGAACATCCAAAGACCTGGACTGATACCTAAAGTTGTCTTCTGACATCTACACGTGTGCTGTGGCGATGCACACTTGCAGTCACACTCATACACACTGCGTGCGTGTGTATGGACACACACACTGTTGCAGTCAGCTTTCTAGTTGCTGCGCAGGAAGAACCCAAACAAAAGCGGCTTGTGGAGGTATGGGTTTATTTGGCTTATGGACTCAAGGGGAGACTCTATCCTGGCAGGGAAAACGATGGCATGAGCAGAGGGCTGGACATCACCTCTGCCACAGCACTGCAAACAGCGGCAGGAAGGTGTGCCAAATACTAGCAAGGGGAAGCTGGCTTATAACCCCCATAAGCCCACCCCCAACAACACAGCTTCATCGAGGTTGTAAAACCCAAACTGCCATCAGCTGAGGA
>PVHP010002763.1:37500-85492 GCA_004024765.1 Zapus hudsonius | reverse complement strand
CCATAGGGAACTCAGCAGACAATGAATGATGAACAAGGGACCTATAACCACAGTCATTCAATCAACACAGGATAGGCCATTGAGACAGAAACCAGGGATTTTCGGCACAAGGACCTCTAAGCTCGCAACATTAAAGCAGCCTTATTACTCACCCACCACGACTCAGGGAACTGAGCGGAAGAGGGGGCGGAAAGATTGTTAGAGCCGTGGTGGGGGAGACGGTCCAGAGGCATAGCACCCATCAGTAACAACTCACTTGGGTAAGGAAAACCGAGATGAGTACTAAGATATACAGGATCCCTTGCCTCAAGGACTAATACAGACAGCCCACGAAGGAGGATATACAACTGATCAGGGATGGGGAGGGGGGGAATTGGGGAAGTCGGGAGGGATAACAACGCATGGTTTGCCCACTAAATAATGTAACTCATTATGGACAATAAATATTAAATTTAAATAAAAAAAATGAAGAGCATGGGAAATGGAAAGAAAATATGGAAACCACCTTGGCAGCGTGCATGAGCATGTGTGTGTCATGATGAGTCAATGACCGGCAGATCAGACACAGCAGTCTAAGGAGAGAAGGATTAGGAGAAAGAGATCGAGAAACATGAGGTGAAGACCCACTGAGTCAAACTTCTTCCACTAATAGGAGTATTTTTAGAAACTTTTTGGCTATATAAATAAATACCGAGACAAAACCCCTTTTTCAAGACAATGTGACAATTTACTAAATCCAGTAATACAAGTAATTAATTTCAAGTACATGTCAGCTAAATAACTACATTTACCTGAATGCAGGGATTTGGTCCATGAGTCTGGGTTCTTTTTTTATCTTTAGTTCCTAAACTGAAAAAAAAAACCAAAAAAACCCCAAAACAAAAAACTAGAACCTAGAGATATACCAAAGGCTTTGCTAAGAAAATTGTTACATATTTGGAGTGATCTCTTTTTTCTTCTCAACTTCATCAATGCATCAGATTTGGCAGAACTGCCCATCACACTGGAGGGACATTTAAAGGAAGATCCATGTTCTGAAACAGTTAGGTGAGTGCTCAATCAGGAGAGACCACATCCTCAGATGCATCTTTATAGCTGTGTATAGAAATGTGTGTGTAATATATCACCACATGTGGGACCCTTTTCTTCTCTCTTTATGTGATGCCTTTTACCACATTATAGTGGTGTTCATTGTCCTCACAGGTATGGCCTCTTGGTCTTGAACTTCTCTGTGAGCTAAATAAACTCATCTGTAATTTACTGATGTTTGTGGTATTCTGTTACAGCAGCAGACTAATACACCTCCTGGAATGCAGCAACGGACAAAACAGTTCTCAGTCAGAGCTCATTTGTGCAGACCGTGTGGTCAGTGACACCTGCTTCATGGTGCTCAGGACTCAGTGCAAAGCACTTCCTGAGACCAAGTCAGTGCCAAGGGGCAGGGAAAGGTTTAACCCTTACTTTACCATTTGACCAACATGCTGGCTGGATAGACTTCTGAAGACTAGGATGTATATTATTATTTATATGGATGGTCCATGGTAAATGGGGATTGTGAGACTAGATTGTCTGACAGCTTGGTCTAGTGGACTATTCAGAAACTGCTCCACATCTTTTTAGACATGGAAGTAAGCTGAAAACCAAAGCTTAAATCATGACAGCCCAAAATTATCACAAAACTCTCTCTGGGTACATTATTTTCTATTACTCTTAAAAGTTGGAAACATGTTTCAGAATTAGGTTCATAGCAATGGAAAGTTGAACTCAACAGATAACAACAGATATTCTGTGTTCTTATCCATCTTTCATCTTTTGCTCTGTTTAGATCACCCAAACCCAGAGCAAGCCAGGAGCCAGGCTGCAGGGAGAGTTTGCTTTCCAGCAGGCTTTAGTGAGCTACTAAAGAGTGCCTGCTAGGTCAGCAGGCTTCCCTGTGAAGGTGGATTGCTTTCTCATCCTGTAAACTCCAGGAAGAATGCACAGCTCGTGCCATTGTGTTTGTTATAAAAGTCTCTTTTATAGAAATTTATCATACCCTAAAAGGTTATTACCCTTCAAAAACTGAGTTTCTATGTCTCTATTTTCTAGAGCATTCAGACCATGTTTATTCAACACATGCAGGCATTATTCTAGATGTTGTAGTTATTTTTAAAAACCGTGGAGGATCCATATGGAACCCTGCAGAGAGTGGTGGGATAAGCAAGAGAACTATAACCACAGCCAATCAGTCAACGTAGGATGAGCCAGTGAGACAGGCACCAAAGTTTTTCAACACAACCTAAAGCAGAAGTACAGAGGCACCTAAGACCTCAACAGCAAAGCAGCCTTAATACTTACCCACCATGACTCAGGGAACTGGGTGGAAAGTCTGTAAGAGCCATGGTGGGGGAGAACTGCCAGAGACATGTCCCCCCTCAGTAACAACATACAAAGGGGGGTGGAACCGGGTTGACTCCTAGGCTTTCCGTAACCTCCTACCTCATGACTGATCCAGTTTGCCCACAGAGAAGGATATCCAGCTGATTAGGGACAGGGAAGAGGGAAATCAGGGAATTGAGGACACCAACATATTATTTGCTCATTCAGCGTATGTAAATTTGGTTAATAAAGCATATATTTTATAGAAAACTTTTTGTTGACAATTTCAATATATGTATAATGCATTTTGATCATCCCTTCTTGTTACTGTCTCTTGTCTCTCTTCTCATTCCACGGAACCCCTTCCTAAGATGTTGCAGAGATCTTTCAGTGACATGTTGTGCATGACAACATGCATAATGTCACTGAAAGCAGGCAGACTAGAAAGTACCTAAATTTAGGCTGGAGGTTGGACAACAAGCCTCAGAAGTTAAGAGAGTTAACCTTTTAAAACAGGGTAGCCTGAGAACCTCCTCTCCAGAGAGGACACTCCAAACTTATTAAAGCAGATAGTTAGAGTCTGATGAGAGCTCAAGAGTAAAGAAAATTCCTAACATGAACTCCAAGGCTCAGGGAACGCTGAGGAAGAGAGAATAGAAAAAAATGCAAGAGCCACTAGGTAGGAAGGTATATGTGGAGGCATTGTCCCCCTACAGGACTGACTGATGCATTTATGATTCCACAGAGATCAGTGATGGCTCTTCTGAGGAGGGTCCTCAGGGGAAGGGGGGCAAGGGAGAATGGACATAAGGATCATCCAAAGGGAATGAAGCCAATTTGTAATATGTTCATATATTAAAGTTACCAATAAAATATTTGAGAAAAGAAAACAGGGAAGGGGAAGAGGGAAAGCGAGGAATGATGGTTTGCAGTCACAAAGGCTGAGGTCAGGGAAGAACTTGGAGGAAGTGAGGGAGACACCGCTGTGTGGGAAACAGGCTTCTAGGCACAGAGAGGAGCAAATGTCTAAAGTCCCAAGGATGTGGCCAGCCTGGTGGATGAAAGAAGTCAGGAAGCCAGCGATGGACATGAGAATGTCCTCTCATACTCATGTTACCCTTGATACCTACGGCACTGTAAACGCTAAGTGGATAGTTTTTATATTACATGAGTATAGGGGAATGACAAGGAAATAATGTCTGAACATGTTCGGTAAAGACATAATCCTTAAAAAACCATTTTGCATTTGGGTTGAATCAAGGACATGGGATCCATGGAGACTAGGGCTATTTAATATCTGCTTGAAGGGTTCTAGAAAGATTAGGATCTCCTGGTTAACCCATTTCTAAATGATTGATATTCAGTGGAGGTGAAGGAACTCACCCCATCACACTGCAAAATCAGAAGTCCAAGGCTTAACACCTTGGAGGTAGGACTTTGATAGGCCATAAATAAATAAAGATATTTATGTCATTTCTAGATATTTTCATATAGGCTTAAAAATCACAGTCAATTCATTGCAAACAAGTTAAGAGGCAATGATAGCAGGCACCCAACCACTGTGTAACTGGCATTTCTTGGAATACAGAAAAGGTGGCAGGGCTTTTCTCTAGGCCAGGATATGCTTTAATTTAACTTATTAATTTATTGGCAAAGTTTAAATTAACATCTCACCAACTGCAGGACTCACAGCCATGGCGGACAGTGTGGTGTAGCCAGAGGAGGGGTGGGCATGGACAGGACCTTAGTCCTGCTCCAACTCCCTATCTTTCAGTCAGACTGCACTTCAAGGATATCAAGTTCCCAGACTCAGCTCCTGAGTGAAATTCAGTCAGTATTATTTGTCCTAACTGCTGGACAGGCTTGCCATGTGGATCCAATTAGATAGTGTGCATATTGTTTTGACAATTCATTCAACATGCACCTATTCAGGGTCCACTCAACAGCAAGTTCAATGCTAAATGCCACCAGATGCTATGCAAATACACAAATATGCATAGCATTATAGTTCCTTGAGTTTTCTTGTTAAAAGAAAGAGCTCCTTTTTTGTTCTAGCTCTTGTCAAAGCTGCTCTGAAATATTTTGAGATGCTTTTCTATCTAGTACAGTGCAGTGGGCATAAACCAATTTCTCTGGAGTACTTCAGATAGTGTCAGGACGCCAGGCTGCCTATTATCACTGAGCCTCCTCATTACCTAAGACACAATGAGAAGGGACGTAAGGAAAGGGGTGGATGTCCCCTTTCTGAGTAGACACTACTGTTCTAAATTACATTCATATTGGCTTCTTCTGTTGTCTGCTCAGGTTCCCCCTCAACCTGGCTTAAATGAAAAATTGATTTTATTAAGTTTTTGTATTCTAACTTATATATTCTATATGCACTTTATATTTGTATTAAATATATATGACCATAAGGTCTAGAATGATGAATTACCAGTATGAATATAATGTATAGACTACTAAATACCCAAAGCATGCACCGAGCCCTGCATTTGGAGACAATGGGAATGCAAGGGAGGAAGAGCTTTTGCTCTGTTCTCAAAACTCCTAAATAAAGATCTACACAGCTTCGTGGGAATTCTTATTCTGATGTATATCTGTCAGTTTTTTTCCCTCTAGCTGTTACCTACAGAAATACTTACACAGGTCCAATATACTTGTGACACTAATGGAAACTTTATTTTATAAAAATGGGATGTATTAAATATTAAAATAAAATCACAGATCCTACATGTAGTAAATGAAATAAGAAGAAAAAAGGAGAACATCACTTAACTTTATATGTCACAAAAATAAGTCTTTAATACTCACTTCAAATCTGGTGAGTTTCAAACTGTTAAATGTTTTAATTTCAAAATCAAATGGTGGGATATTAAGTGAAGTGGAGTAAAAAGTGAAATGAAATAAAGTAAAAAGAGACAACAAAATTAAAATTTTCATTGCAAACTTAAGTCAACAAATTGGTAAATACCAGCAAACCATAGAAGGACAATGAGATTTGATTCTAATGTACTTAAAGAGCCTTGAATTCATTTATCTCTCTAAGAAGTCACATAGCAAAGCCATTTCAGAAGCAAGAATATTTTTTCCTAATTAGAGGAAGGGCATGGAGTGGCATAAAATAATTTGCCAATGCATGAGACAATTACTAATATTAGGAGATGCAATAGCAGGAGGATCAGATTAAGGATAATAAAAGAAAAGAGAAGAGATAACACAATGGTAGTGATTTAGAGAGATGTGAGGGGGCTTTCTCATCACACCTGTAACCTGGATTTGTTTGAGAAATAGCTGGAAATGCTAATGCAGAATATGATTAAAGGTGAGCTTGTGACTATAAATTGCTTTTTTAATGGTGATGACAGCAGCTGACACAGTATAATAAGATGAGAATGTCAGTATTGATTTTTATTAGGGCCACAAACAATATATAGTATATTTAAATTAGCTTCATTTTATATTAGTTTTTTTTTTATAAGTAGTCTTTCTAGAAGCAATAGCATCTCCAATGAATCCTAGAAGGAACTATGTCGAGTTACTGATATTTTCTACAAAACACAATCTCAGTGCTGGGGAAAAGCACATCAGCTTTCTAAGGATACTTGGAACTCAGACACATAGTTTTGATGCTATAGCAAAACAAACCTGTGGACAAAGCCACACAAAAGTTGAACAAAAATTAAAAATACTGAAATGCAAGCTTTCCTATAAATTATTACTTTCCCCCTACCAAAATGTATAAAAATGGTAATTAAGTATATCTAGGTCTAGATAAACCTTAAAGAACAAGCAAGTTGGCAGCCACTGAGTCTAAGTGTGATCATCCTGATAACATAAATAATCACAAAATTTAAAAGGGTCTGTTGGTAATTTGTATAACTGGTTTTCACATTAGAGAAAATGGGAGAATTTATTTGTGAATTTCTCCAGGATTATCATCATCTTTCTGAATTAGTCTATTAACAAATTAGGTGAAATGGAGTATTTGACAAAAAATGATTTTTTTAGAGAATGAGAATAGGATACATTATTATGTTTAAATGAAATATATTATTTGTCCATCTCAGGCTGCTAAAGGTAAGCCATGGATGAACGTGGATATTTGAAATCCAGCTTTATGCTGGCACAGGCAACAAATGAGGTCTTTGCAATTTGTACTCCACAGGTATTAACTGTGGATGAGAGCAAGTGTAGCTCGGCTTGGTGTGTGTGTGTGTGTGTGTGTGTGTGTGTGTGTGTGTGTGTGTGGTCAAACAGTTTGGGTGATTTGCTAATATGTAGTCTTCGAATATTTACATAAGCTATTTATCTTCGTATACTTCTCTGAAAATCAAAACAGTCAGTTTCTACCTTACAAGGTCATTATGAGGATTAAATGAAGTAGTTGGATAATAAAAAGGTCAATAGAATGTGGCACAAACACCTTACCAAATAACAATTTTACTATCATCATTAGTAACATGCTTAAATAGTAATTTTTTTTACTGGTTACATTAAATATTTGCCCCACAGATTTGCTTCTTTCTATTAATTCTTTCCCTTTTCCTCTGTGTTATATGCCATCTTAGGTCAATGTCTACAATTAAAAGTTCATTAAAAGTTCCCTTTTTCTAAAACTATTTTTACTAAAGGATCTCTTTTCTGCTCTCACTCCCTGAAAAGCTTTATGGTAACTTCCACAAGTGAGTTAGCCATGGAGTCATGGGCAAGATTTTTGGAGTAGAGCATTGAGACCCATCCTGTGGTACCACAAGTATCTTATGCACTTTAAATTCTTGATCTTTTAAGCGTCAAGTGTCTGAAAACAGAAGAATTTTAAATGAGTATGGGTTTAAAAGGAAAGAATTGAAGTGAGTCCATGGGCAAAATGTTGCTGTGCAACCATAAGGACTTGTGTTTGGATCCCTAAGCAACTCCAGGTGTGGTAATTCACACCTGAAACCCCAAAGCTGGGGAAGTGGAGACAGGAGGATCCCTAGGGCTTGCTGGATGCTGCTCTACTGAACAGATGGGCTCTGGGTTCAGTGAGAGACTCAAAAAATAAGATGGAGACTAATTGAGGAACATACCTGATATCTGCCACTGGCCTCCTCCCATCCACACATCCACATGCACGTGTGCACATATACTACACACACATGGAGATAAAAGAATTTGGGCCAGGGAGATGGCCGAGTTGTTGTAGGTGCTTGCTTGCAAGCCTGCCAGTTTGAGTTTGATTCCTCAGCACCCACATAAATCTGGACACAAAGTGGCACATGCATCTGGACTCCCAATGCACCTGCTATGACAACGGTAGAGGATCCAGAAGAAACTGGAAGCTCGCTGCCCAGTTAAACTAATCCATGTACAGCAATACAACACCAAGAGAGACCCTGTCTCAAAAAGAAGGTGGAAGAAGATAAACACCCTGACCTCCATACAAAAGCTATGACCTGTGCATGCCCCCCCCCACAGTGAGTTCTTTTTCACAAAGCTCGATATTTTAATCCTGCTCGAATGCACAGGTGCATCATGTTTCCTGCTCTTATCAAAGTCAATTAAAAACCAAACTTCTCATTGATGAAATTGTCATTGAGGCAGGGCCATAGATTCCTTAGTAGCGAGCTTCCACTGTGAAGTGCATCAGCATGAGTTCTAATAGGTCCGTGTCAAGTGAAAGGTGGACTGAGGCTGGCACAGAATGAATCACACACAGTAGGAAGTCACTAAGATAGCCTGTGCTTCAGACAGTCCAAATAGTGGGTTTGAAGCTTCTGGATTTGCTCCTGCACATCTCAAAAATGACTAAAAGTGCCATCTTGTTCCTCACAGAAAATGTAGCATCAATATTTTCTTCTTTTATTCCAAAAGTCTCTCTTTGATTCCTTAACTTTTTTTGTAATTATACCTTGACAAAGACTCTGTCAAAGAAAGTCAAATTGGAATTTATTCTGCATCATCTAGTGTGTTAGATTATAGAACTCCTGTCTGAAGGATTACTTCCAGTTTCTACAGTAGAAATAGATCGAACAACTCAAAAACCCCATCTTCTAATCAAATGTGTTAGTTTAAAAATGTAAGCAATACCTGCTGGAATTATATAATCATTAAAACCAAACTTAGAATCTGGGTAGTCCACTAAGCAGATTCACAAAACCTCAGTACAAAAGCAGGTCATTTAAGGGATATGGAAGTAGGTAGCAATAGAGAAAACAGAAAATTACTGACATTTCAGGAAAAAGGGGTTCTTGGTTATCAGATCTTAGATGAAATAGTCTTGGACCTGCTCTTGGGATTGCTGTCCCCTTCTCTTCTTCCTTAGTGTTTAGACAGGATTCCACTGAAATAACCACTTGGCTTAGTCCCCATCCTAGAAACCAGGTTCTGAGGCCAGAAGGGGAAAAGCCATTCTAAGGAAATAAAGACACATCAAAATCTGAAAGTTGTGTAGGGCATCTTACCTGAGCTCTTGGATTAGAGAATCCATTGGCACTGTTCACACACACACAAAAAGAAAGTTTCAATTCAGTTGATGATTTCCAAAACTTCGTGACTGAAACTTTTCACCCACACAGAGATAATAACCAGGAAGTGGCTGGGTCAGACCACACTTTGCTTCTCACTGGTGGATTGACTTTCTTCTTGCTCTGGTCCTTTGGAGATAAGAGGACAGATGACACAGCCCGGAACAGACTCACTCTGGGGTTGGTGCCTTGTGTGACCCTGGGGCCTTGCAGCCATGGTTTGTACTTCCAGGCACTCTACTTTAGAGGTATATTGGAAAATTATAGGCAGGACTTGAGCTCTCTTGTCAATAATATTTATTCTTATTGGGAAATTTTTCTAAAGAATTCCACATCGACATTGTTTGCTTTTGTAAGGCTGGTGAGGGAACCTGGTGCCTCATGCATTCGAGGCAAGTATTCTACCTCTGAACTATCCCCCAACCTCAAGATAGCATGTTTAAAATCATTAAACAAATATGCAAAAACTGGAAAGGCTTAAGTAAATGAATGTGCTCCATGATTTTATTTCATACAATTCCTATACTGGGAAGATAGGAATGAGCTTCTGCTGTGTTGAAATGAATCATTTTTCAGTAATGAGGAACATACACAAAGAGCTTTGTTTTTCTGCCTGGAACACTGGAAACTAAAGGAGTTTGTGTTTACAAATACCTGTCTACACGGGGATAAGCAGCATATGGAGGGAGACAACAAGTGGTTTTCGAAATTACTCCTGCTTCATAAGAAACAGCCATTCACGAGGCGCACATATTGGCTCTATTGAAGGATGTGTGTGCATGTGCCAAAAGAATTTGTAATCCAAAAAAACTTGAAAATGAAAAAGATCCATATTTTAAAAGTATGACAGAGCAGTGTTCTCTAAGGCCTCAAAGTCAAAGACAACTCATCCAATCTCTAGAATCCTACTATTTATGGAAAGCGTGAGCTTATCGTAAGTAATGAACCAAACTCTTCTCCTATTGAGAAGCTTGTTGCACAAAAAATGTAGGCCCAGAAACATAATACTTCAAATTTCAGAATACAAATATTATTACATTAAAAATAATTGAAACTAAGACAAACAAACAAACAAAAAACAACACAAAACTTCTGGTTGGGTAGAAAAAAAGCCCCACATTGTACACAGCATTATTCTACATTTGAGGTGCCATGGTTAAGGACAACCATTGGGTAGATTTTAATTTAAAAATTTATCTTTGACTATATCAACAATGTTGGGATCGAGACTTTGATTAAACAGGAATCAACTACCTTGACTACATATATAAACACACTGCTAACAAAGGTCTCATTGGATTAGCCCCCTCCAACTGTCAGTCCCCTAGCCTTCCAGGTGAGGGCAGGTGGCTGTGGCTCAGCTCTTTTCAACAGAGACGGAAAGTACAGAGAGCGCCATCTAGAGTTTCAGAGCTGAGTTGAAAGTGCAGCTTTCCCCTTGGAATTGAGGGTCACAAAAGTATAGCTAATTATAATAAAAGTTATTTTCCTTAAGGGGTGTTATTGCCAGTCAATCCTGGTTTCCAGCTGTTTAGATCACCAAG
The DNA here is from genome assembly GCA_004024765.1 of Zapus hudsonius. Classification (NCBI taxonomy): domain Eukaryota; kingdom Metazoa; phylum Chordata; class Mammalia; order Rodentia; family Dipodidae; genus Zapus; species Zapus hudsonius. The sequence goes on along the minus strand of PVHP010002763.1, from coordinate 75,084 downwards.
GGCCTGTTTATATTTCAATATTACATTACCATCTGTTGGTTTCAAAAAAAAAAAAAAGAGAGATAAGAGGCGAGGTGAACCTTCCCGGCATTACTTCACAGAGCTGCCTGGAACTCCCAGCAGGAACAGTCAAAGAACAAATATTATCATTTCACTTGAACAAAGTATAGGTTTTGAGCCAGATATCATAAAAATCAAAACCTGCTTTGGCATTAAACTGGCATTCTGGCTTTTCCCTGGTCATTAGTGGTCACTTCCATCCTCTGAAGGTTTTCACGATGCACTCCCCCTAGCTGACCCTCAGTGTGTTTTTCATGAATCTATGCACAATAGTATTTTGCGAAAGGGAGCAACATACATCATTTGGAATTTTCTGAGTCTTTTAACTCTTGATTCATGATACTTTGCATCTCAATGGCAAGAGTCAGTGCACTGGCTTGATTTGAATAAAGAAAGCCAGGAGGTAGCTGTGATCACTCTTACTGCACCCCAAGGATGAGCTGAGGCACTTCCATCTCTCATGCTGTGGTGGGCACAGGGTCAGGGAACCTGCTTGCTAACTCACCTTCGGTCCTCTTTGAGCAGGTAGGTAGCGTTTTATCTTCAGGCTCCGCATCCATCTGTAACATCAACACCAAGTCCTGAGGTCATTCCTTTGACATGACCAGCATATGAAAACATGTAGTTAGAAATTCTCAAGGTCACTATGAAAAGCGGTGAGGTAGCCTTCCATGCTCTTGAATCCCCTCTGGTTCTGTAGGGATCTGACTGTGACAGCTCTTAAATACCACTGGTTTTAAAGACACATCTATAGGTTCTGGGGACAAGAGTGGACAGTACCAACAGGGCAGCTATCCTTGTCCACAACACCTGCTCATGGTTTACAAGCTTCTAGCATAACCAAGGTAGAAAAGTCTCATCAACAGTGGTTGTGAGAGGGATATATGGATAAAACTCTCAAGTTCCTAGCTAAAAGATTCAGACTGATTAACTTAAACTGAATTTCTTTCCATACCAAGATATTTTCTAATGATAACTCAAAGTGAGAAAAACAATTGCCCTTGAAAAAAATAAAACACAGCTGGGCGTGGTGGCGCACGCCTTTAATCCCAGCACTTGGGAGGCAGAGGTAGGAGGATCGCCTTGAGTTTGAGGCCATCCTGAGACTACGTAGTGAATTCCAGGTCAGCCTGGGCTAGAGCAAGACCCTACCTCGAAAAACCAAAATTATAAACCACAAAGGCAAAACTTTGTAATGTTTTCCCAAAATGCCACTGGAAATTTAGGCTACCAACAACAACGTGCATTTACTTCGAAAATTCCAGAAAAAAAAAAACTACTGGTTATAATCCTGCCAACAGAGAACCAGAGAAGGAAGGTAAAGTCTGACTAATGTGGATGGCTGTTTCAAATTCCCACCATTGCTGAATATGTTAAATGCAATCAAGTAAATTATCAAAGGGATGCAAAGGTTTTCAAAGCCTTCTGTTTTCATAAATGCTGACCCCATTATATCCACCCATTTTGCTAGAATCCACTAATCATCTCTCAGTTTCATTCACTTCTTCACACTGTTAGAAGAATTCTTAAATATAAATAAGGTGTTTTGCTTAAAAATCAGAGGCAGGCAGAAGGCACGCTCAGTGGCTCCCATCCTTAAATCCTGACATGAGCGGTGGCAGTGTGACTACCATGGTAATGGGAGCCCGGCTCCTCTCTCAGAGGCTAGGTTGTGATTGAAGGCACTGACCTGCCATAGACTTATAATAGGGGAGCAGGTGTGGCAATGATGGACTTTAATTTCCTTTAATAAACCTTTTATGCACCACACTTTTACTGCCATTCGATGCTCTCCAAGGTCCTGCACATAATAGGTTCATTACTTTTGATTACTATAGTCTATTGAGACAAACAACTCCGGAACACACTATATATTATGTTCAGTTAAACCAGTATAGACTATTTATCCATTGTGCATTTTTTCACCTGCAACACTACAGATGAAATTAACAGCAGCTCTCGTAAGCTAAAACTATTAAAACCACCAGAACTCTTTTGTCATTGCTTCATAATAGACACCATACCAATCATTGAACTGCTTTATAAATTAGCAAACAAAAAGTGTTCACCATTTTAGTTGAACAGCAGTTGCTTTAGTCTAAGTAAAATGGTTCATTGTAAATATTTTAAAACTGTACAATAAGAGAAAAAAACAATAAAATGGAGGTGGGTTTTTTCCCTGTCATTTTTCCTTCTTTTGAAACCACACGAGTTTATGACAGATGTGATACTGCCTAAGATTAAAATGGCTTGGTTTACTCAGGACGGTGCACAGTGCGTTGTGAAATCCTCTCCTCCCAAGAGGATCCCTGTTGCATATAAAGTGGCTTAGTTCATGCAAACGTACCTCTGTGTGCTACACAAATAACTAGATTAAGAGAGATCAGTAGCATGTGAGGGTTCAAATGATGAAACACATCCCATATTCCTGACGAAGCCACTCCCATGGGAGAGCAGCCACACAGCACAAGTCTGTTATCCTGCCACACGGGTGCTATTAACTCTCCCTGGCCATTCTGAAAAATTCACCCCCACCCCAAGGTAAGGAAAGGTTGAACCCCCTGAGTTTCTTTCCAAAAACTGAAACCGACTGCCAAGAATGCCAGCAGATACATGAAAAGTTTCAGAAGCATCCTTAATTGCACCCCCTACACTTTTTCTTTTTGAACCAGCTTTAAGCAATTCAGCTGTGCATGGGTCTGGGACTTGTGGCCACCCCATTCATCCACCTCCCCATCAAAGTCATTGGAAGGAATGCATGAATATTCATGGACCTCCCTTCTGACTGTGCTAGAAATCCTGGTCTCATAATTGTATTTTGTTGAGCTATTGTTCTCTTATAAATGTAGCATATACATCTTATATAAGCATTTAAAACCGATAACTTGTTTGTAATATTAAGTTTTCAAATTTAACTTGTGGGTCAAGTTGAAGGAGTAAAATGGACCAGCACTGTAATTTACGAGATGCCTTTCACCTTCCTTCTCTCCTTCACCCTAAGAACAATAGTTACTAAGTTCAGAGTCTGGTCATGTGGCTCCTTAGGGAATAATATCAGAAACCTAAAACTCATGTGCCTTTATCTTTTGAGGGGGGGGGTAATGTTTAAGAGATGCTTTTTTATCCTTATCCAGTTCAATTCAACATCAAGTCTTTGTGGTACCAGGATGTAATTAGTGGCAGGTGGTCTTGGGCTCCATCCCTAGCACTGTGCACAAGCAAACACTAGGACTTTGTTCTTTAGAAGGTTAGACATAAGAGTTATCATTTTCTATGCATTCTTTATTTGGTTTATTTCCATGGGCCTTAATAAATTGCTGATACATTGACTTAGTTTTCATAAAATCCAACCTCTTATTGAAATGAGTACCTTGTTGAGGTCACAAGTGATCAAAGGTGAGAGAGAGAGAAAGAGAGATCATTACCTATAATGTTTTAAAATTATTTTACATAATGAATGTCTTGAGATCTAGGGTGGGGATAGATTATCATTCTTTCTAATTCCTCCAGAATTAAAGAAAAGACACATGATTATTTTGGGAGTCAGGAAAATTACCTAAATAACACGTAATGTAATCTTGAAAATTCTCCTTTTGTTGGAAGCTAGTTTTTCCTACTAAAAAGGGAGTCTTGATTAGCTTTCTGCTTAGGCTTCAAATGCTATTGAAAAGACCACATTGACTTTGTAAGAGTTATGAACTTTTTTTATTTCTTAAAACAGGAATTTATTTATTTTATATATTAATTTAAAAAAATCCTTCTGAGCATTTTAGGGGTTTTGCAAACCTCATTCCCTAGGTTATGGAAGAGAACAATATTTCTGGGATATCTATAATGGCTTCTTCAAGAATTTGTCCGACTACTTCTCAATATGAGCAAACATATTACAGGTGAACTTTGCCTTTATTACTTTTTCCTGATCTGAAACTACTTTAAGAAGAGTTCACTTTATCAGTGTAGATAAATATAATATGCATGATGGTGTGTTGGCAGGAGAAAACCAAGTCATTTTTGCTTGCTATCTAACTCATAATGCATATACCCACAAAGAAAGCTTTGTCAGACTTCATGTTGCAGCTATTCAGGAAAAGGAGGGAATACAGAGACAAATGAGAAGTGGGAATGAAACTAATAAAGCCAGTAAACAATATTTGGAGGAAGGATGTACAAGAATCAGAAGAATAGGCATATACAATAAATAAAAAATGACCTCAGGACAAAAGTCTATTTAGTTAAGTTTGGAAAGCAACCATTTAACATCTTTGTTTACTCACAAACTTATGCAGAGATTTACAAAGTGATTTCCCATCTTGCCTTACTGAAGCTTATGTCAGGGGCAAGAAAACAGAACTCCTGTTCATCACCCCAATGCTCCCCTGTGGTGCCACTCTGAGGCTAAAAAAAAAAAGTCCCCAAATGATTACTTTGTGAAAATTTCTTTTCAAGAAATAGTTCTCAGAACTCAAAAATCAATTTTGCTTTCATTCATGTAAGTTTCTTATGTATGTGGGGAGATTTAATTCCTTTGTATTTCATTTTTCACTTAACATCCTATTTAAATCTAATGGCCAAAAAATAAATAAAATAAATAAGTTAAAAAGTCAAACCACAATGCTCCAAGTAAATATATAATTACCTTATAAAAGTTGGGCAAACCAACCCCTTGGTGGTACGAAGTTCTTTTTCTCCTTTCCACAGTGCAATCTGTGTTTATATTTATGATATACATTTTTAAGTATCCTTTGCTTTCTTTGGGGGAAAGGGGTTCTTTTTTATTTATTTATTTATTCATTTTCAAGCAGAGAGAGACAGAGAGAGAGACAGAGACAGAGAGACAGAGAGACAGAGAGAGTGCACCAGGGTACCACCTTGTGAGTCTGGCTTATGTGGGTCCTGGGGAATTGAACCCAGGGCCTTAGGTACTGGAGGCAAGTGCCTTAGCTGTTGAGCCACCTCTCCAGCCCGAAAGGGGTTCTTAATGTTTGTGGGAAAAGCCATGTTGATGACCGTGTTTTGAGGGCATTTTCTGAAACTCTAATGTAGTTAATATTTTCAATATCTTATGAAGGGACTTCTAATTTGAGGAGCTCTTCCCATGTAACCAGCGTGCATTCATTCCCCTTCTTAAATGGGGGTTCAATATACTTCTCTCCTGATGTGATTGAACTGGCAACGTGATCTTATAAGTTATAGCACATTATTTATTTACTTATTTATATATTGTTGGCAGTGGTGGGGATTGAACCTAGGGCCTTTCACTTGCTAGGCAAGTGCTCTTACTGCTGAACTATACACCCACAGATTATTTCAATCCTGAAATGAGGAGAGAAAAGGATGTTCAGTGGCTATATAGGAGGAAAGGTCTTAAAGTTTTCTCCACTAAAGGTGCTTGTCTTATCCTCAGCGGATATCTCTTTGCCAAAAATGAACTTTAAATAATAACCAAGAGAAACGTAGGAAGTTGGAAGAGGCTTAGCTTCATTCCCACAAATGACAGGATAACGCCAGTCGTTTGTAATAATATTTGTACCAATTGATAAAAAGAGCCTTCATTGAGTGCCTCCTTTATTCATGATGCTGGCTTCACTTTGTTTGGGGGCAGCCCAAAACAGCAGCCAAATGTTTGCCCATTACACAGGAGAATGATGAGGATCTGAGATGCACCACTAAGTAAAGAAGGTTGGCTTATGGTAGGGAATGTTTACCTAGAATGTTGAAACATGCTTTCCCTCGGTTCCTACTTCTTTTTATTCTAGTTTCCATTTTCTACATTGATTGATTACTCAGGAAGAATAGAAGCATTTTCAAAAAACAATTTTTTTTTTTTACCACGACTCAGGGAACTGAGCGGAAGAGGGGGCGGAAAGATTGTGAGAGCCGTGGTGGGGGAGACTGTCCAGAGGCATGGCACCCATCAGTAACAACACACTTGGGCCAGGAAAAAATAAAAAGCCAAAAAAAAAAATTCCTCCAAAAAAATGTAACTTTTAACAAAAGTGTTTTTATTCATCTCACATGGTGATATATTTGTACATTTTTGAACTTTACACCTCTTATTTGGGGTACTTTATTCATTTTTTAGCTTTGTGTGTGTGTGTGTGTGTGTGTGTGTGTGTGTGTGTGTACAGTATATACACATTTTTGTGCCCATGTGCCTGCCCGCAAGTGGCCAGAATGGAAAGTCAGGTGCCCCACTTCATTGGTCTTCAGCTGATTCTTATCTGAGTCAGAGTCTCTTATTGATCCAGGAGCTTGCCATTTTTTTTTATTAGATCTGGTGATCCTTGGTCTCTGCTCTCCTATGCAACTAGGCTTACAGATGTGCTTGACCATTTCCAGCTGTTTATGTGTTTTGAGCAGTGTCTGGGGCTTCCTCAGGCCATCATGGTTGTACAAGAAGTGCTCTTAACTGCTGAGCCATCTCTTCACTGGGACACTGTAGTCTTGATTTCAATCCTTTGTTTCTATATATCTTCTATTGTATTGTGTTTGGTTCTGTGTAGAAGGCTTAAGGATGGAATTATAGTCTCGTTTAGATTTTTCATCCATCTCCTTGTCTCCAGTAACTTCTGTTCTGCCCCATAAATACCAAACTTGGAGGAGGAAGAGGCTTCAGTCCGTTATCATATTAATACAGTTCTTTGGGAGCCGCTTCATCAGAGGGCTCTTGTGCATGAGCCTTACTCACAGGGGAAGTTTTAAGGGAAATTTTTGGAGTCACTGGGAAAAGCACAGCACAGGACACAAATCTAGAGCTGAGACAAGCTTGGGTTGTGTTGTAAGGAAGACTATTTTGATTCTCTTTGATTCTGAGATGTCACTGCTTTTTGTAGGCTTTCTCCTGTAACTGTACAATAGGCAGTGCTGAATACAAAACAAGGACATGTTTGGGTCCTTTTGCCAAACGACTCCAGCAAACAGTCCTAGCATTACTTCCTGAGGTAACCAGCATGTGTCACAGATTTCTACTAGTAGATATGCCATGGTCTCAGAGTCAAAGTTTTGTGATGTTATAGAACAATGGCTAGCACTATGTTTGAGAAGGTTTGGGGTGTATTTTTAAAGCATATCCTCTTGAAACGTAAGTTAGGGCAAGTAACACATTAAAGGGTCTTCAGATTTCTTCTTGTTAATAATTTGAGATGCAGCTCTTGAAAAATATGTAAATGTTAAAAATAAGCCCCATTGACATATTTATTTCAAGTAGATTCCACTCTTGCCCCCAAGGATATCTATTTTTTTTTTCATTTTTCAGTGTTTGTAGGAATTAATTCTGGAAGTCATCTGGAATGCTTTCAAAATTATGTTTTTAAAATATTTTGCTTATTTGCTTTCAATCTTTAGGCAAACTAATCTCCATTACAAACGACTTCAAATTCAAATTTTAAACTATTTTAACCATGGACCTTTCTATAAGGGCAAACACATATGACCAAATACCACATACCAATCAATATGCAAAAGGATTTGTAGTCTCAGAGGACTTCACCTGTTTAGTAGTTTAAAACAGCAAATTGACTGTGCTTCTGACAAAAACACATTTCTAAATTCAGTATTAACAATAAACTTCAAAGCAAATCCACAGAGATAGGGCACCGTTGTAGAAGAGAGTCTGTATGTAAATTCTTTGATTTAATTTGTTTTCTTTCAATACATTCTTTCTTTTTAAATAAATGAAAATGAGGCCATACCACTTTCTTTCTCCAGGTAACTTGTATGCCAACTGTTTGCTCTGCCCCTCAGAGTGACTAAATTGTCTTTTTCCAATTTAGTGGGAAATTCTGAAATTCATCCTATTAAAGGAAAAAGTAGAAGAAGGAAACCATATCAGACTGGACAAAAGGAAGAGTCATAATAAACACTAACGTGACTAGACCATGTGTGAACACTTTTTAACCTATAATTTGCTTAGATTACCTTACAAACCAAATGAAGATTTTTCTGCTACTCATAGTTGAGAAAATGATTTTTATGATTTCAAAGGTAAGCCAAATTTGTGTGTGTGTGTGTGTGTGTGTGTGTGTGTGTGTGTGTGTGTGTGTGTGTGTGTAGGTAGGTAGGTGTATGTGTGTGTGTTCTTTAATTTAGTTGGGAAATTAGATAAGGAATTATCAATTGTTCATACTATTATATTAGTTGGTAGGATTGAACACAGAGCCCTGGTTATGCAAAGCACACATTCTATCACTAGGCTACATCCAAACCCAATAATAATAATAATAGCAATTATTACTATTATTAATTTGAAAACAATTTGTCACTCCTTTGACTTATTTTGTCATCAAGTCACAAGACTGAGAACTGCATTCCCTCTATTTGACCTCAAGTTTGGAAACCAAATCTTGTTTCAAGAGGCCCATGAGAGAGAGCTGTAACTCAGTGTGGTGCACGGGCCCTCCAACAGAGAGCCTAAGCCATACCAATGCCCAGTGCACTTATACCAAACGTGTGAAATGCTTCTAGCTGGCTGCCTGATGTCTTAAGACATAAGCCATTAACCTTCCTTGCTGGATCTTTCTGTTGCCCAGTCTTTTGCCCTGTGCAGCATACTGAACCACAGATGTCTGTGCACTCCCAGGCTTTGACAGGACATGGAACAGGTGCTTTCTCCCTCGGGTCAGCAACAGCAGGGAAAATCAGGAGCTGATTTTCAGGGCCCGCTGCTCTCCTTGTGAAGAACAGGAGAGCAGGGCAAGAGCTTGGAACTTTTTGTTTTGTGTTTGATTGCAACTTCTGAAAATGGCTTTCTCTAACAAAGGTTTTTGGCCCATTCTACCCCTACGTTCAGAAAGAGTTCTGGAGCTCTCCACCTGCCTATTTCCCTTTGTTTGCCATGCACTAACCTAAAACAAAGGTCCTGGAAGCAGTCACACTGGTGAACAAAGCTCTTTCTAAATCCTGAAAGTAATGGCTTTTTGTCTAATACCCTATCGTGTTATGTATTTATTAGCAATACATTTTCCATTCATTTTCTAAAAGATTGCCAATAAAGAACTGAATCACATAAGGGAGTAAAGCCTCTGGGTTCCCTAATGTCAAACTCATTAGCATCCGAATAAGCACACAGCAGCACGTCATCTGCACAATTGCAATTTTTTACTACTTTTAATAGCCTTTCTCAAAGGGCTCATTCTCAACTTTCTTCAGTGGTTGGGGGTCTCCTGGGAGAAGGAGCATCCTGACGCTCACAGCTTCTACTCAGCAGCCTGTTTGCTGTCAGAGGCACCAGCCCTCTGGCCCAACCCCATCTGCTGTGGCCTCCTCCCTTGGGGAGCAGACTGGAGGCAGCGCAGCTGAGATCTGCCAGAGAGGTGAAGAGGTGCTGAGAAAAGGTAAGTTCAGGACCAGGAGCACGTGTGTGTGTGTGTGTGTGTGTGTGTGTGTGTGTGTGTGTGCGCGCGCGCACTCACTCACACTCAGGACGTCAAAGCCCAGCAAAACACAAATGGGAGACAGGAGCCCTTCCCACATACACATTCTCCAGGTCTGTCATTCACAGCTCCACCCACTCTGCTCTCTGGAAGCCCTTGCTTGACAGAACCAAAAGGAAACTTCCTTGGAAATCAGTTTCCTCTCTTTTAATAATTGCTGTTCTTTACTTGTTTTTAGTAATCGCTATTCTTTTAGCTGTTTTTTCTTATGTTCTAAAATAATATTTTCCCCCAAGGTAAGGACTTAATAAAACATCATGAGGGCTGGAGAGATGGCTTAGCGGTTAAGGCACTTGCCTCCAGTGCCTAAGGCCATGGTTCAATTCCCCCTAACCCTAACCCACATGAGCCAGACCCACAAGGTGGTGGCCCTGGTGCTCTCGCTCTCTCTCTCTCTCTCTCTCTCTCTCTCTCTCTCTCTCTCTCTCTCTCCTTGAAAACAAATAAATAAAATATTTAACAAACCATCATGAGTAGTGAGAGCATGGTTAAGATAATAAACATAACACTTGGGAACTTGACAAGCTCCAAGCACTTCCAACGGTTCTATTTCTACCTGGTAGAATAAACACTTTTTTTGTTTGGTTGTTTGTTAGTTTTCTGCAATAGCAGTCTTTCAAGATGAAACCACATGGTGGGTAAGGTGTTAGTAGCCCTACAGTCTGCACAGTGTTCAAGGGTCTCTCCAATTATGATTTGGACTTACTGGCTCTCCGAGGTCATTTCCAAATACTCCATTCATCTGCTTCCCTATCTGCCAATAATTAGGGCACTCGCATCCCTTCATAGCTGCTTCATTGATGGGTGCCTGTCTACGAAGGACATGGAACCTGATATGCTATTCACACAAAAAGGAAACGGAAATGCATGAGATATTTTGTTCTTATGGGGTTAATGATCAAAATGATAGGACCCATACATCAGTTGTGTTCCCAAAACAGAAAATGATAGACTTACTATAGTTCAAAAGGAGGGCTGGAGAGATGGCTCAGTGAATAAAGGCTTTCAAAGCCTTATGGCCTGAGTTCTATTCCTCAATACTCACATAAAGCCAGATGCACAAAGTAGCACATGTGTCTGGAATTTCTTTGCAATGGCAGGAGGCCCTCTCTCTCTGTCTGCTTCTTTCTTTCTCAAATAAATAAAAATATTTTTAAAAAGTAATTTTTTAACAATCCTACAAACTAAACATAAGGTGAAATTTTTGGTAATGAAGCAGATGAATTTAATATATAATATATGTGGCATTATATTTGTGAAATAACTAACATAACTTTTGGAGGTTTGTCTGCTGGTACGACCAGTCAGTTATCTAGTCAGCAGGGGCCCACCAGACAGTCTACTCAGAGATCTGGGAAGTTCACAGTGTTCAAAGACCACTCTTGGACTTGGTTTTTAACATGTGAACCTAGGAATATCAGTGTATTTACTTTAGTGTCACTAGTCATTAAGCTTCAAAATCTCTAAGAGTGTTTAAACTCTTACTCACTGTTCTAACTTTAATACTTCACCAGTTGTTCATTAGCTAGAATGATGAACAGGGATTGTAACCTTGCCTATTTTATTATTTTGAATGATAAGGCAAGTTCTTTACAGTTCTAGATTTCCAGGTTTATTTTTTTATATTTAATGACTATGATAACTTGTTCCAGTCAAATTTTGTGTAATAATAAACATTATATTATGCATATGTGCTTATATATGTAACAGGCTATACTACCGTATTTCTCTCTCTCTCTCTCTCTCTCTCTCTCTCTCACTCTCTCTCACACACACACACACACACACACACACACGATGATTAACTACAAACACAATGGAATTCTTCAATGTTTCATTTTGCTTCTCAATATTTCTGTTGACAATTTAAATCCCTTAGTGTGGAGTCTAACCAATGAGCCTTAAAGTTAGCTTTTCATTCTCAGGACACAGTTCTATATTTAGAAGATGCAACAATTTTTTTGTGAGCTTCCAGCCATGTCATATTTGTGTGGTTGAAAATGAATATCTTCTCCTGAGGTTTCAGGGTTAGTATGAGGGAACTTGCTTTGTTTGCAGGTGCAAGAAAAAGTAAGGACTGAGTTTCATTCATGACTCTTCAAGCAGAGTAACACTGCTTATGGCCACAAGCTTCACTTCAGCCTATAATCAGTCTCCTCATCACAGTGGAAAATAAAGTTCCACCAAACTAAAATATTCCTTAGGAAAAACAACCCACTGCAGAGTAGGATCCTGTACTGATTTTAAATTGCTGCGTATTCAAGAAGATAAATTATTTTATACTAGCAGTCAAGTTGCCTTTTGATGTTTCTCTTAATATTTCCTGAGTTACTTATCACTGGTATTCAAATACAAATAAAACTTCTTGTGGTTCAGAATAGTTGGTGATTTAAAAAGAAAAATAAAGTAGAAATGTCAATCAATATACCAAATTTCCATTGGTGGATGTAATTGATTTTTACTGGTTTGCCCAGCTTTTGGAAATCTCTACTTCATAGAATATTTCAAGGAATTTTAACTGCAAGGAATACTACAGCAACTCTTATTTGCTTTCAGAACAGGGAATTTTTGCTGTGCAGGTTTTTAAAATTCATACAGAGCAATAAACTAACTTCTGGCTCCCACTGTGACAGATACAAAATAATTGTATTCTTACTTGTAGGCATTAAAATGTTTGTATTTGTACTCCAGTCTCTGTAAAAATGAAGCGTAGATTTCTTCTTAAACTCTGAAGCAATTCCAATACCTTATGCAAGACCAATATTTCTCCCCCAAGATGATTTAACTTTCACCTGATTTAAGTAACAAAATAGCCCTCAAAGACACTTAAAGCCTTGCTGTAATTAACATAACTGCATTTAGATGCCATTCATGACTGATAATTCTAACACCTTGTGGGGAAAAAAGTTGCATGCTGCAAACATTATAAACATATTCAAATAAGCTTAACACAATCTGCCATGCTTATTTCTGCCTAGATCATGGACCAGCGAAATGGTTAATGCAAATGGATTTATAATTTGCTTTGGGGGGCCAGTTTCTTCTCCTTATTTATTAGCCCAGCTGATGGGGCAGATTTGATGAGGCACTTCTGGAATAATTGAGTCATCACACAAAGAAGGCTGCTAGCATTCAGAGTGGTTTTATCAGCAGCAAGCAGGCCTGATTACTGACAATTACACTCTGATCCGGTGATGGAGGAGAAAGAGCCAACGAGTGGGAAATGTCCGTGTTTCTATCCAGGAATAATTTCTACATTCATTTTACATGCTAAGTGTTTCCTATCTCTGCATAATAAACTGTAAACAGGAATAGATGGCACAATGTCCCTTAATATTTCCTGGTAATGAAGACACAAATGTACAGTGAGTGCTGATAAATATAGATGAAACATAAGCTATTCTCCCGGTCTGCATTGTTACCTTTAAAACAAATGCATTTTTGTGGTAAAAGCATAATCATAGCTAAGCAAAAAAAAAAAATGACAGAAGATTGAAACTGCCCTTGTAAGTACATAGAAACTTTGTAAAAGTCCTGTTAATCACCACTGCTTTAAGGGCGGGTGTGCTGAAGGCTGAGTCTGGTAACCATCTCAACAGTCAACTGTGAAGAATTCCCTGGGTTAGAGGCAGCAGAGGACAGTGTGACTGGCCTCCATCATCACTGAGAAGGCTGATCTTAATGCTCAACTGCAGAGACAATGAAGCTGGCACAGGAAGACATCGTCACCATCATGGCTTTCAATTTTCCTTCCATCAGACATTTCAACAAAATGTTGATTATGAGTAATAAAGACTAAGATTCCCCGATCTGTCACATAGATAAGGCATTGCTGTCTTCAATATGGGGCTTTAACCAACTTGTTACAACACGGCTTGTTAACAAAATACTGTGGGCTGAAATAGATCTCACTGAGATATCTTGTCTCCGAATGGAGTTTAAAAGGCCCAGAGAACAAGTAGTCTCAGACTTCTTAATGTGCTGCTACAAATTTTAGTGAAAACACTTTAATTTTCTGTATCAAGAGTTCCTCTCTTAAAAAGCCAATCAGGTATGAAACCATGCATAATAAACCTGCCTGGGTCTGTTTGCTTAATCTTTTCTTTAAAGCCCCTTCCTGATTTCCAAAGAAATAAAGTTATTCTCGGTTTTATGGTAACTATGGAAACTCTGTTTTATTAAACTAACCACTTAACTTCAAGGCTTGTGTTGCAACTAAATGTGCTATTTTGAGTCAATCTATACTAAACAACCTTATAATGTCAAAACATTTTTAATGGAGTTCAAAGAGCACTTGTTGATTCAAAAATAAGACTTTTCATTATGTCAAGGGAATTTTCTCTATTTAAGCTACTTATTATATAGATGGTCACACTAATCCTTGACATCCTTGGACATTTTCCATTTTCCTTATCCAGTTTTAAGAGGTTCTTTAGAATTGTTTCAATAAGTCTGTTTTTTTCAATAGTAACTGTTTAGCTTTCATTAACATTTCACTATATTTTGTATGAAAACAGGATATAGACATTTATCTTCATTATCTTATTATAAAATATGAGAAAGGAAACTTCTAAATGACTGAATGGCAAAGTCCAATATGTTAATGGATTTTGGTAAAATTATTCATAGGCTACATATTCATTTTAAATTTGTTTCTTTAATTTTTCAAGGTAGGGTCTCACTCTAGACTAGACTGACCTGAAATTTCCTACGGAGTCTCAGGATGGCCTCGAACTCAAGGTGATCCTCCTACCTCTGTCTCCTGAGTGCTGGGATTAAAGGTGTGCATTGCCATGCCCAGCTTTTATATATATATATTCTTTCAACACAAGCACCTTGCTCATAAAAATGTACTTTTTATTGATACACTGTGCAGTTATTGAATATTGTTCTATATATTTTCCCATGTTAGACAGTGGGTATGAATGATTGTTTCCCGTAGTTCAAACCAGCAAGTGGAAGATTCTAACATGATACGAAGTTCTAGGACAGAAGGAGGCAGGAAGGAGCAGAGCACAACTCAGACAAGCCTGGAAAAGCTTCCAGATGATGGAGGGTCCCTGGAGAAAGCCAGAGAACTTTGTCAAATAAAACAAATGTCCCCAAAGACCAGTGGAAAGGAAACTAATAGTCTAATTGCCTTGGTTAAACAATGCATTAAGGCCGTATTTTTATATAGTTACAAAATGGTCAATGACATTGGGTGGTCAAATTAGATAGCTAAAATTAAGTATCATGAATTAAGTATCACTTCATTTATAACTTTCTAAGAAACTTCTTCCTTAAGGATCAAAGCTGCAAAACCTGCCTATTGAAATGTGATTTGTGATGTGGGTCCTGAGGCTGTTTCAATGGCAGATTCATTTTGACGACTATGTTCTGCCTGATAATCCACTTACTGTGTCCGTTGAGCTTCTCTAGGCTGGTGGAGGCCCATGGGAAAGGTCTTGGAGACCTTTCGATACAAGATAATGTTATGGTTATTGTCACATGCTCAGTGTATTATTGCTGAATTGAAATATGCCAAAAATAATCATGTCCACGTGCTTGAAATTATGGTCAATTAATAATTTAAATAGCATCTTGTATAGTCAGTTTCTGGAGATCATAGGTCTTTGTCAGTCTGGTTACTCTACCAGCTAAGGAGAATTCAAAGCTTTCTTTTGAGAAAAGGTCTTGCTATATAGCCCAGAATGTCCTCAAACTTGAAATCCTCCTGCCTCAGGTACCCAAGTGCTTGAATGATAGTCCTGTGCCACCTCACCCAGAAATCTTCTCTTACCTACATGGAAACAAACTATCAATCTCCAAATGCAAACCAGATCAAGTCAAGTATGAAGTGTGACAGATGTTATACCAGATTTTCTCCAAATTCTTCTATTTACTTTATTTATATAAAACAGTACATCACTTTACATCAGTTATTTTGGGGGAATAAATACCAAATGTGAAATGGGAATACAGTTAGTCTAATTATTTCAGATTTCAAAAGAAGATTGGTCTAGGAAGGGTGATGACTCACGTAAGCTCTCTGCTGTCCCTAGTTCTGAGACTTCCCTTTTCCCACTCAAAATCTGCCAGAAGGTCCTGACTGTTGGGCACTTAGATTTTACTTTAAACAACATATGCCCATGTACTCTCGGCTGACAACTTTGGTATTGAAGAGAAAAATGATCTAGACATGAGAAAAGACAAACTCTGTCTTTTCTAAATCAACAGTAAAACAAAGCAGGATTTTCTAAATAATTTATCACTCCCTTTACTGAACTCCTATGAGGAATTATTCTTCCTCATACTGCATATACACTCACTCCTGGGAAGAGATTTTTTTTTTTGATATATCTGATCATCATGACATGTCTATGGGAATTCCCAAGTTTCTACACGAGGGAAAGGTCACAACACCTGATCCTACGTCACACAGATGGCCACAGGTGGTTATGGCAGCCATCTTGCATAGGCGCCATCTTTGCAGCAAGCTCTGGACTCCTTGCCCTCTGAGATACTCAATTGTCCTGGCTCATGCTCTCCTTCACCCAGGCTCACAGGAAGGGTCAGAAAATGCACTCCTTTGCATTCCGGATGACACAAACATTGTGTTCACAAAAATGCAGGCACTTTTGGAGGCAAGAATAGTCGCAAAATAGAAAAAAAATATGTGAATGTCAATAATCATCACTTGGATCACCAAAATAAACATTTGAGTTCTTAAAGACTGACACTTTTGGCCTCTTGAGAATGTTTTAAATTCAAGCATCTCAAGGAGGGATCATTACATCTACCATATCATTCAGTCAACTATGTTAGTTTTCAATATTTTAAAGTATTATTGCTCCTCATTATCAGACATGTGAAGTCATAAATCAGTATAAATAAATATATAAATGTAACCCAAATGACCATCATGATACCAATATTGAAAAAAAATCAAGCATCTTTACTGGTTCTCTAAAATCAGGTTTCTTAGCTTCTAAGACTGTAAGGATATTGAAGGGAAGGGAGTATGGGGTGGAAATTTATTTTTAAATAGGCTTCACTTACCTTTTCTAACAGCTATTTGATTTGAATTGGAGAGTGTCCATTGCTACAGAGAAGCATCATCAGAGAAAACATGGAAAGAAAAAAAAAGAAAACTTAATTAAATGTCAATTATCTACAGCTTATTAAGTGCATAAAATAACCCTTTCAAGTGATTCACAAACTACCAGAATATGAGTTGGGGTAGTACCATCATCAATAGTCAGACATGTTATTTGAAAGAGCTCTCTATCAACAAGGAAAACAGGTGTCTACTGTTATCGGAAAACACTTTCTAGATTTGAACCCTTTTGTATATAAGTACATTTGAGAGCCCTTTCTAAGGACACACCTGAGAGGGAGAGAGAATTATCCATGACAGTCTTTAAAAAAAAAAGAATCAGTGGTTTAACACTAATTTCTAATCAGATCCTACAGAAAGGAACAGCCCGCATGGCAGCTGTACTTTTCCCAGGGTTAATTACCTTTCACTGCTCTCTACTAATGAGTCAGCTGTTCCTGTCACCACACACTACTCTGGTTCATCTGGAGCTCTAGCTGTGGACAAACACAGGAGTGACAGTCCTATTTACATAGGGGGGTGTGGCAAGGATTTTTTAATCCTTTATTGCTTATGTATTCCATGCTAAAAATATTTTGGACAAATAAGGTCTTATGTGTTCAGTTATGGTTTTCCTACTTTGCAGCAGGGTTCCCTATCAATAGATATAAACTCTGCTGAAGCCTTGGGAAGAGATGAACTTCCTCACTCCCCCAAAAAGCTTTGTCTCACTGGTTTCTCAGTACTAAGAAAACCATTCCACTGTGATGGGAGACACAGCCTCCATGTTTGCAGCTTCCTTCACTCAGATGTTCACAGGGTTGGGAATCAAATTCAAAGGTAGAGTACAGGTTGAGAGATAATGGCCCTGGGTCATGTTAGCTTTGTTTGTATATGAAAAGTGAACTTGAAAACTGAGAGTTTAAAATAATTAGACTTGAAAATTGTGTCTTTAACATGTTTTGATCATTGCTGGATAGTGTATGTGTATGTGTGAATGTGTGTGTGTGCGCGTGCGCGCGTGTGTGCATGTGTATGTATGTGTGCATGAATACATATGTGTAAAGCTGATTTATCACCTGTTTAATAGCTCTTTTAGATGAATGATGGCTCTATTTCCATCACATTATATAGACATAGCGTACCCTTATATATCTATTGGAACCCTGTAGCCAGGAAGCTTACACCTCTTTTCCACTTTCTTTCTTCTAGAGGTAGTTGAGCAGGTTATACAAACAGTAAAGGAGCATGGAGTTCTACTTGGACAGCCTCCAAATGCTTCTTCTACTGGCAAGTTCCTGGCTCTTAGATCAGTGACTCTTAGGCTTTCCTGTGCAGAGGGACCATTAGGTGTACTTCTAACAGACAGGTTCTGATGCTGCTATTCCAGGGTCTAGCTGGCTGGACATCATGCATTTCCCCTAAGGGTCCAGGTGCTCCTCCTGGGCCTTGGGCCACACTGCATAGCAAATGTTGGAACAGTGACTCCTAAGCATTAGTCTGTTAGAATCTGGGGGCTTGATACAGACCAGGAAAATGCTTCCATTTTTCTAGAGTGGAGCCTAAGAATCTGCATTTCTAACAACTTCCTAGACATTGCTAGAGTTCAGTTCTCAGGGATCACATTTTCAGTTTAATAGTAGTATTAAACATACTGAAGAACCCCAAACCCCTAACATCAACATGGAGCAGAAGCACATCCACTTTATTCTAGAACCATTTGTTTGTTCTGGCTTTAACCCTTTATGATAGGGAGGAATAGATAAAAAGTGAATATTCCCAACATTGAAGTGCGTTCTGATAACCACTTTATAGTTTTTTTGACCTTGATCATGTCAAGAAAGAAACAGTAATTATGTGCTTCATTACATGTGTCATCATTATCAAATGTAAGCTTACAAATTACAAATCTAAGACTTTGTACAATATTTAAATAATATTTAAACTTGTCAAATGCAAATAAAATGTGGGAATGAATTAATTACAAATTATATAATAAAAAACAAATTTAAATATCACATAGTGATGCAAATTCCCTTGAGACATTCAATGTTTTACCAGCTCTAGAAATTCTCTTTTAAAATGGTGCAGTGTGTTTCTGATGTGCACTGATAAGAGAAGTGCTCCGTACTGATCTTTGCTATTTCAAAGAACACATTATCCTTAAAACTTCCTAGAGGATGGAAAACCTTTTAGTCCAATAATAAAAACGATGCAATGCAAATGCATTGCTATTCATGTAAATATATCAGTGTCTGAGCTCTTGCCAGGACATTTCACAACATTGTTTGCTGGGATATATATTTTAAAAAGAAAGGAACAATAAGAGAAATTATAGAATGAAATTTATGGCCCATGTGTTTTAGTAAACAAATACAGAGATGCTTTCAATATAGCAAAGAAACTATTCATTGCGCAGAAGCTCTGCGCTTTAGCATTGATCTCCTCAGGCAGGGAAGATGAGTTTGTCGACATAGGAACTTATTCCCCAACACTCCAGTAAGATGAGGAGAGCAGGGTCCCATGCGTGAAATATCAGAAAGCACGGGAGCATGAGCATTCTGCATGGTTTGGCTTTGCTGTCCCACAGAGCTGTCTTAACAATGTCAACCTCATCTAAATACGAGAGGATAATAATAACACAATTGCAGAGTTGATTAATATCAGTGTAACTAATGCTCTCGCTATAGAATTGGTGTTAAATAATTAACTCATTAACTTGTTTACTCAAACCTTCATCCAGCACCTATTCTCATGGAGAAGAGAAGAAGCTATGCAAAAGGTTGAGTTCTCAGAGAGGGGAAAGCTATACGGCCTATAGCACTCTGTCAAGAATGCGATTTCCATTGAACAATCAGAGGCAATAAAAAAATCTTTGAGATATGAGGGCTAAATTTCTTTCTTGATGACTAAGGGAAACAATCTGATGGCTTTGATTTAAAGCAAACTGTTCTACAAGTGCAGATATTAGTGTAAAAACACAAATTAACAGATTACATATACTTTTGGTCATGTTACATTTTTCTGAAAAAGCATGTAGGAATGAAAGGCCTTAGAATTATGGATTCACCGCTTTACATTTATTTATTTATTAGGTGTGCATATGCAATGTATATAAGGCCATGCAGGGGATGTACTCCATGCACATCTGTGCAGAGGCCAGGAAGGGATAGTGGATGCCCCCTCTGTTGCTCTTCCATCTTATTTCCCTGAGACAGTTTCCCACTGAATATAATATCCCTGTTTTTCACTTAGGGTGTCTGACCAAAGAACCCCAGCCACCCCGTACCTATCTCTAATCCCCTCCTCAGCATGATGACTGGCTTGACCAGCCCTGGCTTTTTTCACATTGATGCTGGGGTTCAAACTCAGTTCCTCATGTTTGTACTTTCTTTTACTTGTTGAGCCATCTCTCAGCCCCTCTGCCTTTAAATATCTAATTTTTGCAATGTGTGTGTATAATTCTATAAATTTAGAATGGACACACACAATGTCATGGGCTAAGCCTGCAACTGAGTGTCAGAACCCTAATTGATCTCTCTCCCTGGGAAGCTCTTAAGGTTTATAATGAACTTGATGATATAAATCTGTCATTTGAGCATCCAGGTTTGTTGTCTTGTGACAACAATCAGAGGTTAGTAAAGCTTACTTCACGCTTTTTGTAGTCCATTCACCCACCAATGGTCCCTTGCTCTATCGCAGTATCATTAATGTTGATATATCACTGAAGGATCTGACCTTGGTTTTCTTTTAAAAAGTTAAATTTTTATTTGTTTACTTTTATTTCATATTGACAAATTATTCTGTACATATTTATGGGCTATAAAGTGATGTTATGATAAATGTGCATGAGGTGGAGTCATTTGATGAAGCTAATTAACATATCTACATCACCTCAAATACTTATTTATTCATGTAGTCTAACAGAAGCAAAGGATCTTTGATCACTCCCCTCCTTCACTCCTCAGCCTCTGGTCACCACCAGTCAGCTGTCAGCATCTATATGTATAATCCTTTTTGGTTTTCTGTCAGAAGATTACATATATTTTTGGCCGTGTTACATTTTTCTGAAAAATCAGGTACATGACTAAATGTCTCTGAAGAACTGGAATCCCTGCCCTCAAAGATCTAATTTCCCTGATGTGTTTTCTAGGTTGACAAGGATGCATATGAAAGTTAGCTGGAGGACTTTCTTTCATCTCCTTCAGTCCTTCTGGCCCTGTGCACTCTGTGTTCCCATGGGAAGCCCCACCTGCTCTTCCTAGACTGCATGCTCCTGTGGACAATGAAGGACCTCCTCCTGGCCCCTCCACAAGCAGGTGGCCAGCAATGAGATGCCATTTGAATGAGAACCAGCCCTCTAATCACTTAGAAAACCAGAACCCAGGATAAGGCCAGTGCCTCTGTGTTACATTAGGTAAACTATGGATCAAGTATTTAGGGATCAAAATGCAAATATCCACAGCATTCAGCAAAAGCGATGTTTATAAAAGCAGAAAGTTTAACTAATAAGACCAGTAGATACAGTACTTGAAGTGATAGCGTTATACTGTTGATATTATATCTGAAAACTAGTGAAGTAGAAAATAATATATATATTTTTTCTGAAACAAAGTCTCACTCAGTAGCCTAGGCTTGCCTGGAACTCATTATGTAGCCCAGGCTCATCTCACACTTGTAGCCTCAACTCCTGTATGAACCACTACACCTGGCAAGAAAGAGTAATATGAATAATTTATTTTGTTTTTGTTTTTGTTTTTCAAGGTAGGGTCTCGCTCTAGCCCAGGCTGACCTGGAATTCACTATGTAGTCTCAGGGTGGCCTTGAACTCATGGTGATCCTCCTACGTCTGCCTCCCGAGTGCTGGGATTAAAGGCGTGTGCCACCACGCCCGGCTAATAATTTATTTATAAAAGTGAGATTCAATTTACAAATAAAAAAATCCCTAAATGGACAAAAGTACACAGAATACTACTATATATTTAATACATGTAACTATTTACTTGGATACAGTAACATTAAGGACTGTCAGTGCCAGGTCAGCCATGTTAAAGGTGGAAGACTGATTAGAAGACTCTTTCATGTTAAAAGGCTTCAGAATGGTCTGGAGAGATAGTTTAGTAGGTACAGTGCTTGATCTGCAAGCATGAAGACCTAACTTAAGATTCTTAGTATCTGTGGTAAAAGTGGTCCACAGTGCAGCACACCTTTAACCCCAGGGCTGGAAGGCAGAAACTGGAGATACTTGAGGCTTTCTGGTTAAATTAATGGCTGAGAATCAGTGACCTCTGGTTCAGTGTGAGGCCCTATCTCATTTAAAAAGGGGTAGGATCAACTGAGAAAGATGCCTGATGCTGACCTCTGGCTTCCACCTCCATTTACAAACATGTGTGCATGCATGATATGCACATGTGTGCCCACATGCATACAAACACACCACACACACACATACACAAACATACAATTAATTTCTGTTAGTAATGACACACTGTCACTGACTGGGCAGGGGCTAGGTATCTTATGGGTACATTATCTTACTTAAATATCACAACTTTTCTCAGGAGTGGGCATCTCTGTTTTATGTGAGTGAACTCAAGTAACACTGGGAGTAAGAATTCATATTCAAACCTTGCCCGTTGTCACCATTCTTCATACTCTGTAGCCCTGGTGAAGGGGCAATAGGATGCTAGACACCTGTATCACAGAAAGACTCACAAGGATTGATCAAGGAAGGCTAACGTTTGTATTTCATTGAGGCTGGATGTAAACTGGATAGGACACTAGAAAATAGTCCCAAACATTTCATGGAGATATGGTAGAAGTCATAAAACCAGCATCATGGGGAAAACAGAGGCAAGTGACCTGGGAAGTGCTGGCTTGAGCCCAGACCCCAGGCAGTCAAGTTAGAACGCGGACACTGCCTCTAGCACCAACCTGAGGTGGGATCCTAACTTTGATAGAACTGCATTTGATAGAACTCCCTGATCTTCAGGCTTGTTGTCTGCTAAATGAGGCAGTAACGGAACCTTGCTCTAGAGTGGTAAACATTGCATGGGATATGTGAAACACAAAAGCCATCAAACACTAGACACAGTAAGTTCTGTGATCCTATACCTGAGTATGGTGGCTGACACCTATAATTAGTTGGAATTGGAGAATCACTGTGAATTTGAGATGATCTTGGGCTACAGAGTGAGTTCCAGGTCAGTCTGTGCTACAGTAAAAAAAATAAATAAATAAAAAATAAACTAAAAATCATCAAAACTAAAATAAAACTAAAAAAACTAAAATTAATTAATTCTATGATCACTGAGAAGATCAATTCTTATGTGAAGCTCACAGGTGTACATTCTACAAATTATTCTCCAAGGTGGTCATGATGAAGATGTGTGTCGATGAGAGCAATTAAATCTTTAGAAATGTCTTCAAAGAGAACAAGAGACTTTTTTCATGAAAGGAGAAGTGGAAAGGAGAAGAGGATACACAAGAGCAATAAAGGGGATGAACATGATCAGCGTACATTCTATTTATGTATGAAAATATCATACTGAGACTCCCTTATACAATTAATATACAGCAGTAAAAAGATGGGACCAACATTTTCTTCGATCACATATGTCTCCATAGTGTCTGTGAGAACAGCAGGCTGCCTTGGAGCCGCTGTCCTGGCTGTTAGTCATACTATCCCAAAGCTGGAGATGAAATGGAAACTGCTTGGTCTCTCCTTGGGTGGTTAGGCAGAAATACTGGTGCTAGATGTTTGTGACTACTGGGGAGATTTAAAAGTCTTCAGAGTGCTGAGAAGTGACTGCTGAAGCTCAGTGCTAAATGAGACGTCTCTATCATCCCTTCCAAGGGTCATGGAATATTGTGAAGAGGTGATGGAAAGAATGTAAGAACCAGAGTATGGGGTGGAGTACTTAGGAATGCGGTCTTTCAGGCATGAAGAGAATGGCCATTGCATTCATGATTTCCCAGTGACTATATTATCTGCACAAGATCTGCACAATCCTGGGACCATCAACATGTCATAGATGAAAGAAGAGGGTAAAGAATGACATCAAAACAGATGAGGTTCTAGTTGGAAAGAAGGGATTCAGTGGAAATGGGTAGAGGAAGGAGGAAAAAAGTAATGGGAGGGATTATGATTAAAGTATAATATGTACATGTATGAAAACTGTCAATAAAAAGTTTAAGAAATAAAAATTAAATAAAAATTACCACCTCAAAGAAAAAAAGATGGGACTATTATAAATGTTTTATGTATATTAACTCCATATGCACAAATATATCAATATTTTACATATTTTTTCACTTTAAAAATGGGGATATTGAAGCACAGAGAATTTGTCCAGGGGTTCCTAACTTCTGGGTCCTGAACTCTAGATCCAAGTTCCCCATGTTCCATGACGACTGCCTGCCACCATCATGAGATGGGTGATGAAAATGTAGGAATGGATAACACAGAAATGATGGTGCCCTGTGGAGCCAATCCAAAAGCCAAGGAATCCACAAATACACAGCACAGTTTAAAGTGTTGCAGAGAAACAATGTAGTTTAGAGAGTAGGGGCTGCTTTAGACTAAAGAAGGAACAACCTTGGTTGATTTGAAAGTACAGGAACCATGTGAAAAAGTGGGGAGATGGCTTAGATGGTAGAAATATTTACTGCACAAGTGTGATGATCTGATTTTGGATCTCAAGAGCCCATGGAAACCTGAATGCAGTAAAACAAGTTTCTGCAATCCCAGTGAGAGAGATGTAAGGTAGAGACAGATGAATTCCCAGAAGTTTGAAGGCCAGGTAGCCTGTAGAACACAGCAGTGAGCAAGAGACTTTGCAAGGACCAACACCTATGGTTGTCCTCTGACCTCCACAAGTATGCATCATGGCACATGCACTTCACATATGTACACTATATATACATCACACACAAAAAAGTTTTTTAAAAAGCATCATGTTTCAGAGTTTAAACCTATAGTGCATGAGCACATGTATCTAAATTACATCACAAAAATTACAACCTAACAACAACAACAAAAAAAAATACCAGCCTAATCAGAAGTGTGCAAAGAGGGCAAGAAAGGTAGGAATACAGATATGATCATGGGAGGATGTATGCATATATGGAAAGGTCATGGAGTACAATTAGTATGTATTAATAATGGCAATAAAAATAAGTAAATCCATTATATTTAAAATGTGGAGAAAATACTTGTATAGACATTCCTCCAAAGGGAGGCTCAGCACCCCCAGTCACTGTGGAAATGCTGATCTAAACCACAATGGCACACCTTGTGGATGGACAAAATCAAACACAGACACTATCACGTGCTTACAGGGATGTAAAGAAGTTGTACTTTCATACATTACTGATAAGAATGTTAAGTGGTCCCACCACATGAGAAAACTGTCAGCATTCCTTCAGTATGACTTACTAGCTATATGCCTATGATAAATGAAAAAAATGTACTCACATAAGAAATTACACATTAGAGATCTGAGCAACATAATTCACAATGATCAAAATGTAAAAACAACCCAAATGTCTATCAACCAACAAATGGGAAACAAGAAGTCACATATGTAATCAATGGGATAGTATTTCTTATAGATATATGCTGAAACAGAAATGAGCCTGGAAAATATTCTGCTAAGTGAAAGAAAGCCAACCACAAAAGAGCACATATGGTGTGATTTCAGGTATATTAATCATTTTGAAGAAGCTTACATTAGTCAGGGTTCTCTAGAGGAACAGAACCAACAGAATGAATCATAGTTTTAAAAAAAAGGATTTATTGAATTGGCTCACAGCAGTCCCACAATAGAAGTCTGCAAGCCCAAGAGTCAAGGAACTGTTAGCCACAGACCTTGTGGCTGGATGCCTCAGCAGTCCCAATCTAGCACTGAAGACCTAAAGGCTTCCTGGGGAGCCACAGGTCTTCAGTCCAGGCTGGAAGGCTGAGGAAGTTTCATTCCAGTGATTACAAAGAGATGCATGACAAATGACAAGCACTAGATGCCAGGCAGTCAGGAAAGCAGGTGGAAGGAGAGATTTCTTTCCCCTTTATATAGCCATAGGATGGGGTTTTGTAACTCTATCCCAGAATTGTTCTCCTCCTGAGTCTCTGGAATTTCCTTCCTGCACTGCACTCCCAGGAAGGGATGTTTATTTCTAGCTCCCCTGAGCTTCCTTACATCCTGCCCCCTACTGAGAGGTCTGCCTTCCTGTGAACAACATCAAAGACTCACCCAAGATTACTAAAAAGGCCAAGTTGACAACAAAAGTGAACCATCTCAAAGCCTATCTACAGACATGAATTTATTGGCTTCTAGAGCTGGGAGGGGTTTAAAGGAACACTGAATAAAAAAGCACAGAGGGTTGGGGGGACATTCTCTGATTATTGGTGATAGACACAAACTTAGAATATGTTGAAGACTATGATTCACTGTACATGAGAGAATTGGATAGTATGTGAGTTATGTCTTAGTAAGTCTGTTTAAAAAGCAAGTGGAGCCAGAGGCTATTTAAGAAGTTTTAAATTTATTTGAAGTGTGACAGGAAGCTCTTGGTCAGCTTTGATTAAAGATAGAAAGCAAGGAAAACTGTTTCTAGATGTCAACAGGGCTGGGAAAGATGGGCCAGGAACAGGTGAATGTTGAATTTGAAAAGAAATCTAGCAGAGGACCTATCTCCAGTACAAAACTAAACCACAAGAGAGTGAGACAAAGAACAGCACTTCTTCCTGCCTGCTAAGATAGCAAACCCTCCAAACTCCGCTCTCCTCCAGTGTGCCCTATGGAGAGAAGCCAGCCTCTGCCCTATCCCACCCCACCTTCCGGATAGCTCCAGATGCAGGAAGAGTCACCACTTTTCCTGTCACCTACCAAATTGTCTGTATCTTTAAACACTTCATATCCAAGAGGGAAACCCAGAGCAAGCTCATCGTGCTCTCTGGGTTGCTCTTGCGACCTTCTGACTTTCTATGCCAGTTATCAATTGTAGGAAAATTGAAAATGTGGGATTTAAGTAGAACCTTCAGTTTTTAATGGTATAAATGTGATAAATAATACAAGTTGACATGTTAAAGGGTCTTGCAGTTTAAAACCATTTCACACTGAGTCAATATAGAAGTTTACTACCTAATTTGGAGCTGATCAACTCAAAATGGAATTTACAAACCACCCTTGTGCTTACAAACATATTTTCTCTGCCACTCTTCTTCCCTCTGCAGTGGAAGAGACCTCCTTCCTCCTCCTAAGCCTGGGTTATTCACAATGTTCCCCCTTGCACTCATTTCCTGCTTCCTCCATTTTTCTTTTCTTCCATATTTTTAAACTTAAAATTTTTTTTATAATTATTGTTCTTTCTTCTCAGCATCTCTCCTTTCCATATTTCTATTTTTGGTCTCCAGAGTCAAACTTCTTAAAATACCCAGAAATTTCTTTTTCTTACCCTGAATTACCTGGACAATTAATGGACATTAGGCTTCCAAACCCTGATTCAATAAAGGTATTCTGCTTAGAACCACCAGAGACTTTTTTATGACATAACTAATGGTATATTATTAGTCATTTTCTGAGAAATTGACACTATTGCCCAGTCTTTCTCTGAGAAAATGTTTCTACCTCTGTTTTATCCCTAATTTCTCAAAGCTTCTAGATGTTTTTATCCTTCTCTAAATTCTCTTTTGGTTGAATGTCTTTCTCCATCCTTCCATTTAGTGCTTTATTACCCAGGTCTCATTTTTTATTCTTTTTTCATTGTATATGTTTTCCTAGGCAATCTCATCCAGATGTGCATCCCTCCATCCCATTCCTGAATTTCAGCTACTCAACATCAACACCCAGTTGTCTAATGTTTTTATACAAAATAACCCAACACCATTCTTTCTTTTTCTTCTGAATCTTCTGTCTTGATTAAACATTCACTTGGTTAATCAAATCAAATAGCTGTCATTTAAAAAATTGTGTGTGGATGTATATGACAGGTGCATGTGTGCATGTGTGATGTGTACATGCCATGCCGCAGCACACATGTGAAAGTTTGAGGACAATTTGGGTCTGTCTTCTCCTTCCACTTTTTCATGAGAGATGGTCTCCCTTGTCATTTTTGTTTGTTTGTTTCTGCAGCTTTGTGTGTGTTAGTCTAGCTAGCATAGGAGCTTCTGGATTCTTCTGGCTCTGCCTCCCATAACTATAGGTTTATTGAGATCACAGATGCATGCACCACTTTGCATCCAGCTTTATATGAGAGCTGGGAAACTGAACTCATACTAGCAGCCCAGCAACCAAGTGCCTTTAACTGCTGAGCCATCTTCTCAGCCCAATAACTGAGAAGTAACTCAAGTATATATGTGTGTGTATGTATGTTTCTTGAGATCAAACCTAGAACTTTGACAAGCTAGGCAAGTGTTGTATGCTGAACTACACTCGAAGTCCTCACTATTGACCCTTTCCTGGTTTCATGTTGTACTGTATTTGCCTCCCTCACTGGTACTTGCAAAAAGACAGCACAAGCTACATGTATCCTATCTGTGTGTGGCCTGCTCTGCTGTGAGCTATCTGAGTCCTCTGTACTGTCCTCATTGCTAGACAAAGTTGGTATGGCTCAGTGGATTCTCAATGAGTTTCAATATTATTTGAGTGCTTCTCCTATGAGATCTTCCCTGCTCTCTCTTTAAAACAAAGGAAGTGTCCTCTGCTCAATGCACCATATTCTTCAGGTTGCAGCTGCATCTGTTAGTGGAATCTAGAACTGGCCGTGACTTGTGAGGTGCTCTGGACCCACATACTTTATGGCTGAGAGTAAGAGAAGAACTGAATCTGGTCGAAGACTGCTTAACAAATCCACTGTCACAGGAACATGAACCAAAGCTATGTTGAAGGTTTTGCCCGTGAGATTTGCTCTACGCTGACTCAGGAGGTCCTTGGGGCCACCTGCTGCGGATCATGTTCATTTGCTACACTTTAAAACTGCCCAGGAACACAAATGTTTCTTAGTTAACCAATAATACCCAACCCAAACAACCTTTACCTCTGACACTCACCACTTTACTTTCTTCTTTCCTTGACATTATAGTAGATAAAAATGCACAAACAATTTTAAAGTATATCCAGTTGGGATAAGATATTTGTATCTTTGGTGAAC
Source organism: Zapus hudsonius (assembly GCA_004024765.1). Lineage (NCBI taxonomy): Eukaryota > Metazoa > Chordata > Mammalia > Rodentia > Dipodidae > Zapus > Zapus hudsonius. The sequence goes on along the minus strand of PVHP010002763.1, from coordinate 46,365 downwards.
TTGTAAAATCCACCTAGGAAGAGTTATTAATACTATATATGAAGCAATTCATTCTGAAATTCTCTTTTCTTAACACTGATGCACTTCCCAGTTATGTTCAAAGTTTGTTAGACCCTGAGAAAAAAATTTAATTTAAATTCATTTTCTCTTCTAAGGATTTTTGACAAATCTTATCAACTTGATTATACTTTCAACATGTATTTGGAAAGATTAAAAAGGTTAATCTTCTATAGTAATTTAAGGAAACCATTTGAATATTTATAGCACTAATGAACTAAAGTTCTGAAGTACAAAAAACAAAGGCTATAATGTGTCTAAACATGTTGTAACCTATAATCTAGGATTTCAAATAGCTGTTTAAAGCAATGGTGCCTTTTTCAAGTGAAATCTTAATGACAAGCCCACAGAGAAAAACTATGGGAGCAAAATGTGTGTCAGTTACACACGCTTTCCTGGAGCTACAGAGCTAGGCCTGAGTTGGCCTCTGCCCCTGCAGCCATTCAGTCCGGCAGGTGCATGCCAGGTGTGAGGTCCTCCGGAACGTCTGAGTAGGTCATGTGAGCAGACTTTGTGCTATAGGCTGTTTCTGTAATGATGGTGGTGGTTGGGAGAATTATAAGAATTTATAGATATAAAATATGTAGGAGAGTGGTTGGCTTTTTATCTGTGTGATATTATTAGTAATATTATAAAAATGTTTTCTGTTTGACACCAAAATATACAGAGGAGGAATTCAATTATCAGACGCTTCTCAGTATTTATGTTTATACTCACCAAGCTCACTATTTGACCAAATGCTTAACTCAGCTTGATGTGTTGCATTGGAGCTAAAGTTCATGTGGTTCTAGGAACAAGTTATGTCTGATATCAAGGCTAATTGGTATGCTAAATATGCATGCCTTGGAGAAGTATCATGAGTACATATGCTATCTTTGAATTCTTTTTCAAAATTGAGAGATATTTTAACTATTGAAAGCTCATGGTTGTAGAATTTGTGGGAGAAAAAGGACCCAAGAGGTCACCTTTAATGTGACAGATGTTACTGATTAGGAAAATAAAGTAACTTGTTAAGTCACTTCATCAGATTTATTCAACTTCTTAATGATATTTAACTATACTAGAACCCAGGTGAATGGGGACCAGCATCATTTGACACCTGTATGGTTGACACTGGCTTTTTACCTGTACTTTGCTCTCACAGAGTCCGGGGCTCAAGTCTCCATCCCACTGGGGACACAGGAAAAACACTCTAATGTCTTATTTGCACTTGCTTCCTCTGTAATTGTAATGAGTGGTAAATGATATAATACATGTACAGAACTTGACCCAGAAGTTGGCACAGGGTGAGAGAGTGGTTGATGTTAAAGGCCCTCATTATTATTTTGAATATTCATATATTTCAAAATTTTTTTTCTTAGTTTTCAAACCCTAGAATATATTTTTTGGCTAATGTTTTTACAGGTGTGTGTGTGTGTGAGGGGGGAGGGGGAATATGTACATGTTTCCATTATCTGATGGAGCCATGTCCTAGGATCTGATGACTTCTCCAGATTCGCTCCCACTGACTTGCATTCCGCTGTGATTTTTCCTATATACTAGCTCTAGACTTTTCCAAAAACTTGACCCTTCAGTATTTTGGTTGATTGGGTGATAAAGTTAGATTATGGAGAAACAATCCCAAAGAAGCATGTGTATCAGACATGGAACCTCACCTCCCCAAACTGTAAATGTTCACGGTCACAGAAAAGGGCCACAAGATGATTTCTGTGGTAGGGAATCTGACCTTGAACCCAAAAGATCTATGTCAAAATGTGTACACTGTTTATAATCTGAAATTTGAAGTAGACGCTTATTCAACTGAATATATTCCAGAAAAATAAAAATTATGCTAATTATATTTTTTATATTATACATATAGGACTTATCTGTAAATACCAATATAAGCAATATTTGGAAAGGTCTTTTGTGTGTGTGTGTGTGTTCATTTTGGTGAGACTTGAAACCTGCCTTTGGGAAGTATAATACAGAGCTTTAATCCCTAGGGGAAAATGTCCCAAATATATCACTGAAGCTAGGATCATTCTTCATGAAATTAGAATTTTAAAAAAAAGCAAAAAAGAAAGAAAGAACTTCTACCACTAAAAATAGCCACCACAGCTTCGATGATCCCCAGTCCTTCATTTCCCAGGTCTGACATTCTGCAGATGACCGCCCTTATTTGTCCCTACATGTTTTCCAAAATATAAAAGTGAAATAGAGTCCCAAGGGCACTGTACTTGAAAGGTTATGAGAGTTAGAGAATTTTAACCATGCCTGCCAAATCAGCAGATGGCTTGTGATTATAATTATATGCATCAATAAAATGAATAATCTTTACAAAATTTGAATTTCTACTAAAGTAAGGGATTTAGTAAGCAGATGCAACAGAATGCATTTTCTTTAACCCTTTTGGTAGACACTGGTATCTTTCATACACACGTACACACACAAATCAAGGGTTCTGTGTTTAATGTGTTGGGTCCTCTATTTTTGTCCTCTTTCTAGAGTAATTACATTGTCAATCTTTCCCTGATTTCATTTTCTTCATGAGAATATTTTACCTTCACCTCATTTTCATCCTTCAGAATGGAAATATTAAGACTAATTCCCGACCATTGTTTGATGTTTGAAAGAGGAAAATTTAAGAGGTAAATACCTCCATTCCAATTCATATCACATATGCCATAGAAACAAAAGAGCAAACAGTAGTTGCATCTTTTTAGCTGATGGCATTTATTTACAAATTAGCTTTTCAATAGCAATTTTTTTCTTTCTCTTTTTGTTTTCCTATTCTCCTTAATTTACATTCCAGGAATGAAAATATTATTTATTCTATTTAAGCAATTAACCATTTAAACATTTCATTTTGATCTTATTCTCTATAACATTATAAGCAAAGGTGACTAAGTTCTGTTCAGGCCAGGCATGAATTCAAAAACATAAACACTGGACATGACTACAATATTAGAAAGAAGGAAGAGGTGAGGTTTCGCATACTGGCATTTAGCCACACAGAAAACATGATAATTTTAAAAACTAAGTTAAACTATGTTACTTTAGATTTTGGAAGAGGTTGAAAAATGTACTACAAAAAATATTCCATACCATAATATCAATGTTTTTTATGGAATTATCAAGTCTAACTCTTCATTATAATAGTACTAACTGTGTCTCTCTCCAAAATGAAAAATATAATATCTAAGAGTTATTGGAGAAGATGTGTACATATGTATAGTAAGTTTGTGTTTCTACCATATAAATCAAATAAATTAAAAAGTGATATTATTTTAAAGCATATTGTACTAATATAGTTAATTTATTCAATAGCATAAATATTGGAAAACATTTTTGCAGACATTGATATTTTTGTGAGCCAGTGAATTTTCCTGTAGGCACAAGATACATGAAATCACAAATTTTTCTTAACAACAAAATTCTCTCAAAGTTACAACTTAAATGTGTAGATCAGTCTATTCCACCAATCTGAAGAGTTAAGTTAAAAGCATTAATTTTTAGATGAAAAGCTTATAGAATTATTGCAATGTTTGAAAATATTCAAATACTTATAAAGGTATCCAAATATCTCTTACAATTCACTGGAATGGAACTTTACTTTTTATGATAAGATCTTCAACTTTAAACTAGGTTCAAGTATTTTTATGCAGAGAAAATAAACTAAAATATTTTTCGATAACTTCATCTTCCAAGAAGTAAAACTTATACTTAATTCTAAAGTTAAATGAAAAAGAAAGAATGTAAGTCAAAGACATTAAATAAATCCAAAAGGGGTAAAAATTAAGAATTATTAATAAAAATTAATAAGAAGAAATTCCACTCTCAGTAAAGAAACTTTGTTATAGCTACTTAAAATTGCAGATGTTTCACTTTTTATTTAAATGGCATTAAATATTACCTACAGAAAGTTGAAGCACAACAGAATCTTAATATGATTTTTGATAGTTACTAAAATATGTATAAAAATTAAACTTAGCCACATATCCTTAATATATATCTAGCATTTTGAATGTGTTACCTTAGACTTGATGTGAGCACGGAGCCACATAAAACAAAATTGATACAATCCTTCAAGGAATCTCACAGAATTGGGGGCTCTGGAAATGAAAACAGGAAAAAAACAGTTCTACACTATGGAAGCAAATGCACAGAATGTATAACATGACATTGATATATTGTCCAGACATCAAGTACAAGTTAAAAACTGCAAAGAGGGGTATTTTACACACCTTATTTAGTTGGTCACATAAGTTAGAACACAAAATTTTTTTTTCCATTTAATTACTCTTGGTCCCCATTAAACAGACCAGGAAACTGAGGCCCTGAAAAGTTAAACAACTTACTTAGGATCACAGATTCAGTGGAAGAACCAGGTTTCAAATTCATGGATTTTAGAAGGGACTGTCATAGATTCTCATTCGACTTAGTATCACTCATTTAGCATTTATAGCGACTGCCAATATTTCTTACCCCTTTTAGACAGTAAATTCTTGGGAATAATACATTCCCATTTTTCCCAAAAGCACCTTCCAAAATCCTTTGAAGCCAACAGCTGAATACTCATTTGTTAACACAGTGGATTGGAAAATAAGGTCAGTTATATAAAGTTTCCTTCTGTCAACATACATCAAGTTCATCAAAATTCTTTAAAAAAAAGGTGTACAACAGGTAGCAGTAGTTTCTTAGTTAAATTAAAAAAAATTTCAGATATAATATTTGTGGAAACAAGTGTGCACAAACCTAAAGTAATGACCTGTGCCCTTTGATCTTAATAACACAGTCCTAATTTGTTCTGAAGAATGGCAGTTACATATCTATAAAGTAAATCCACTCGGTCTCATTCAGAGATGAGCAACTTACAGACTTCAGTCAAGGGTTCCATGCTCTGCTGTGCCAGTGAGAATAGAGAAAAATAGTTACAGTCATGCGAAAACTGTGCTTTCTGCAACCTTCACCCGTGCATTAACAAGATCAGGATGAACATTGACAACTATGAAAAAAATCAGTTGTAACACAAGTGATTCAGATGAAAAAATGTTCAGTACAGAAAGATGACCAGGTACAGTAAGTCTAAAGTCTGACAGAGTGAACTGGTGCCTAACTCTGCCCTAAGCTAAAATCGCTATCAAGAAAGTGTAGCCATCATCAGATAGTTTGCTTTTTTCACAATTACTTCCTCATGACAGGCATGTAGAGGGGATGACATATTAGAGAAATCTCAATTTGGTAAAATCAAAACAGCTTTCCTGCATATATCTCACTTGAAACTAACAGAACACTGTTATACTATCTTTATGAAATTTATTTCCTCCACACTCTTGTTACTTTGAAGAGAGTCTGAAAAACATATTATGTACACTATTCAGAGGCATGCATACTCTTGAGTTACATAAATGAAATAAGGGTTGAGGATATACTTGAAGAAGGAAAAGTTTGTCAAGAGAGAAATGATAAAGAAGTATATAACCTTTGATCAACCAGACCATATCATAAACCCATACTATACATCTATCATGAATATTAATAAGCACTTATTTTGTATCAAAAGATTTCTGTAGCTCTTCCTATATATAAATGCTCCAGTGCAAGAAAAGAAGGTTAGCATACTGATTTCTACATAATACAGTTTTAATTCATGGGTAGAGGATTATGAAATTCCATTCTAAATATATGACAGTGCCTTTACAAATTAACCTCAAGAAAGACATTATGAATATATCTATTTTCAAACACATCATCATGTTAACAATACTTTTAAATTGTTTTCTATGAGGTTGTCAAGAGTTCATTGAATCAGTGACAACACACTTAGCTGACAGTTCTTAAATAAAATATTTAATTTTACCTGAAATTCTTGCAACATCATCATCCTCTCTTGAGCTAAACATCCACTGAATACCCACATCTAAGGCAGACAGACATTTCAGCAAGGCAAACAAGACTTTCTGGCAACTTCTTGCTGCCATATTTCTCTAAAAGGAACCCGCAATACTATACACTTCAATACTGTAAGTGCATTTTTTCCAAGGAAAGAGTAAGCCAAGGCTGCTTCAGTTTCGGATAGCTTTGATTCACCCCCCCCCCACAAGTACAGCAAGCAAATAACTACTAATCCTAGTCAACAGCACATGCTAACTGCAATGATTTTACTTCCAGATTTGAGAGAACTGAAATGCACAAGCAAAAGAGGAGCTTTTATTTTCATATCTTGCTGTGCTTGATTGATTAACTAATTTTTAAGACAACACTGATCAAAGAAGTGGTGATTTCAATGCATGATTTCAAATATGCAGTAAAGGCTGGGACGATTTTATATCATCAAGGATGAAATTCACTGTGTACATTCATGTCCCAGGTTTCCACTATGTAGGACAAACTAAAATTAAAGTTGCTTCATGCATTTGAAAGTTTTCAAACCTGGACACACACCTGAACAGTAGTTATTTGTCAAAGCACCCTTATCTCCAACAAATAGTCCACCTCTCAAATTCATGTTCACTTGTCATTAGGGATACACTTGACTTCTGAAATTTACAAACTTTTGTGAAACAGCAAAACAATACCACAATGACAACAGAATCAGAGCACTCATCACTGAAGCGGTTTTTCCAGAAGTGATAGCAAAATCCCTTCATCCTGGCCCACTTGTCAAGAAATGGACTTTCGGCCCCACGGTTAGGCTCAGATTTGTTCCACTTTCTCCCTAGGGTTTAATTTCCAGACTGACTTACCCGTGCCTCCCAGCCTTTGTTCTGTTTCTCTCGCTGACATCAGGGAAGCAGTGATGTAGAATACAGCAGGGTGGGCTAGGTTAGTCCAGTGTTTGTGTCGTTGTGTGGTGTGCGGGGACACTCTGTGATACTCTAGTGAGCTGTAAGCTTTTTTTTGTAGGCTTTGTGTCATTTACTTAACGACCAATCTCATTAGCTGCCAGGGTACAATGGGCTGATGCATTTTCTATGTACATACTCTACACAGTGACCCTCAAGGTTGCCGAAGGTCTATTTAATCAGTCAAATACTGAATATATTTGCAGTAAATCACTAAAAAAATATAAAAAATATGGGACTACCGAGGTATCTCACAGGCTTAATATTTACTCGTGCTTATTCACAGGTAATAAAATGCATACATATTTAGCCAAAATGAGGGTTGAACAGATGGAGATGAATTGTCTACTTTGCACTGATGACCTTAATTTTAGGAAACTTTCAGAATCAAAGATATTGTCTCCTAACAAGGAACCCGGGTTTGAAATTTAATTTTCTTACTTTAATCGTATTAAGCACAAGAAGAAGAAGAAGAAAAAAGAGCTGCTTTCCCGAGCAGTTTCTCCTTTCTCGGAGCTCACGCCCACCTCCACCCTCCCCTCTGCCCAAACAGTCCCAGAACTGGCAAAGTTGTGTTTCTGCCCCCTTTACTTGCAAGGTAAAAATGCTTTTAAGTCCTATGAAAAATGAAATGCTGAGAGCCTTCTGAATGACGACAGCTGTCCATAAGTATCAGGGAGAGTTCTATTGTCCAGATTGTCCCTGGGTAAAATGAATACTTTACAGCAGAGGCTGTTCAGCTTGGCTGAAGAGTGTGGGGAGAAGGGGAGGAGGTCACTGGAGATTTCACACTAATTTAATCTGGGAAAAGGACAGGCTCTGCATCTCCCCTGAACAGACTGGCAGCAATCTGGGCCCCCACAGAACTATCTCCTTTTGCCTGTGCTCTATTTATTCCTTATCTCTGTTTACCAACCGCTAGGTCCCTTTCATTCACACCACGAGGCCGTTTTCCTACTATCAGTCAGCAGCTGACACTGTGGAAGAGCCTCAAAGGCAAAAAGAGAAAAAAAGATCAAAACTAAACCAAAGCTGTCTAAACAATGCAACAGTACAAGTAAATGCATAAACCCTGATTCTTAACCCAACCCACAGGGTGCAAACAGAACCTTTATACTAAATCCAACAAACCCACCACAGTGAGCTGTGGGCCACAGAGAAAGAAAAGTCAAAACACCATTCATGAAATCACCATCCAAAAAGAATGCTGAAAATGTACAGTGGTTCCTGAAGCAGCCTTGGTCTTGGGGACCCTCATATCTCTCTCACAAATCAACTCTTAACCAAGAAATGTTTACCTTGCCAGAAATGGTAAGCTATATGTTTCTAAAGGAAATCTCCCCTTCATTAACATGCTAGCAGTTAATAAATCTACCAAGATGATTATAAGCTCAAGGAAAATGCATCATCAAGTTGCTAACGCCTCATACCACTAATTGGGTGTGGTTTGAGAAATGTGACATAAAGATACTAAAAAATCTTGTACCATCCAGCCAATTAGTGCACTGATGAATGTGTTATGGATTTTATCTCATTATGCCAAAATTAACATGGCAAAAGAGTTGTACTTCATGTACAACTTTTTCATCTTCTCAAGCAGGTTGCAGGGTAGGACTAAACATGGACTAGGCAAAGAACAAGAAACATAGAAAGAGGAGGGAAAAAAACTAGAATTTTTGACCTTGCAATCCTTGAGTAAATATAAAGTTTGAATCTAAGATATGATCTACTTCTATTAAAGTGCTAAATAATTTTGGATATTCTAGTAAATGGAAGAAGCTGCCTGCTTAGTATAGATATGTCATAAAAGGGAGGTATTCACTTGGAGAACATTATGTATTAATATATCTGCATATGTACACATAATCAGCATAGGTATATACTGCCTCCCATAGATACATGTACAAGATGAAAATGCGTATAGATTCTATTACCTATATAGTTTCCTACATTGAACACTGAGACTGTAATTTCTTTGAGT
>PVHP010002763.1:0-32500 GCA_004024765.1 Zapus hudsonius | reverse complement strand
CTATTGGAGTTCTGTTCTGAAAGTTCTTGCCTATACCTACAATCTAAAGTATATTCTCTATTTCCCCCTCTCACTGTGTCAGTGTTTCATATTTTAATTAAGATTTTTGCTCTATTTTGAATTATTTGTGGCAGGGTGAGAGATGTGGATCTAATTTCATTCTCCTGCAGGTGGATATTTTGTTTTGCTAGCGCCATTTGTTGAATAGGCTGTATTTTTTTCCCAGTTTATATTTTGATATATTTGTTGAAAATTAGGTATAAATAACTGTGTGAGTTTATCTCCAGGTTCTCTATGTTATTCCTTTGCACCATGCTGTCTTTGTCACTATAACTTTATAAATTCAGGTCTGGGATTTTGATTCCTTTAGCCATATTCTTTCTGCTTAGGATGGCTTTAGCTATCTGTGGTCTTTTGTGGTCCCAGATGAATTGTTGTTATGTCTAATTATGAGGAGATTGTCATTGGAATTTTGATGGGAATTTCATTGAATCTATAGATAACTTTTGGTAATATAGCCATTTCATTTTAGATTTTAGAGAAAATGTTTTCAGTTTTTGCCTATTTATAAAGTGGCTATATTTTTGCCATACATAGCCTATGTTATTTTTAGGTGTATTCTGCCTACATCTCTAGGATTTCATCATGAAGGAACAGTCATGCTGAAACTTTTCAAATTTTTCTGCATCTGTCAAGATAATCATATGATTTCTGTCATTGTTTATTTATACAGTAAATTACATTTACTTATTTGCATATTGTTGAACCACTCTGATATCCCTGGGATAAAACCTATCTTATGATGTTGCATGATCTTCTAATGTGTTCTTGAGTTTGTTTTGAAAATATTTTGTTGAGAATTTTTGCATCTATTTTCATCAGGGAAATTGGTCTGTAGTTTCATTTTCTTTTTTTAAATTTAATATCTTTATTATGCATAAGTATATACACTGTATGAGCAAATCTTGTGAAGGTGTCTCCATTTCCCTCCTCTCTGTCCCCTACCCACTGAGGTCCCCCACTATGCCTCTTACATTCCTTCTGCCCCCTCTTCTGCTTAGTTCCCTGAATCATGGTGGGTGAGTTTTGAGTCTGCTTTATTGTTGAGATCTTAAGTATCTCTGGACCTTTGCCTGAGTTGTGTTGAGTATTGTTGGTGTCTGTCTCTATTGACCTTTCTTGGGTTATCAGATTTGCTGTGGTGATTGGTAACCTGTTTGTCTTGTCATTTTCTTTCTTTCTTTCTTTCTTTCTTTCTTTCTTTCTTTCTTTCTTTCTTTCTTTCTTTCTTTCTTTCTTCTTTCTTTCTCTCTCTGTCTTCTTCCCTCCCTCCCTCACTCACTCCATCCCTTCCTTCCATCCTTCCTTCCTTTTGGAGGCAAAGTCTCAGTCTAGCCAAGATTGACCTGGAGCTCACTTTAGAGACCCAGGCTGGTCTCAAACTCACAATGATCCTCCTACTTCAGCCTACCTAGTGCTGGGACTAAAGACATGTGGCATCACACCCAGCTCAGTTTACAACTGTTGTCTTCCTGATGAATTGGAAACATTGCTTGTGTTTTTTAAAGTTTTTTTCTGTATGTGCCTGAGGGTATTGTCTCAAATTTGTCATCCATCCCTGAAATTGCTTCTTCCACATGATCTTGTCTGGTAGTGATGCTCTCTGTTGTGATTTTTATTAGAATTTTTTTTTCATTTCTAGAATTTCTTTTGGTTTTCTTTTTTTCAGCATCTTGAATTCTTGCTAAATTTATCTTACATGTTTTGGCTAACAGTTTCATTCACTTGGGAGACTGTATTATCAACATCTTGAGTAGATTTCTTTAGTTCATTCAATCTGCCTCTTAGAGTCTTCTATATGGCCATTAATCCTTTCTAAAAGCAGAATTTAGGCAGAGGAGATGGCTCAGTGATTAAGAGTACTTGTCACTTAAGCTTGTGGGCCTTTTGAGCCAGAGACTGTCAAGTTCTACTCAACATAACACACGTGAAAAGCTAGGAATGGCCATATATGTCTGTAACTTAACTCCAGCTTGGGGCTGGGAAACAGGGAAGACTAGAGACTCACTGGGGCACAATGATGGACAGAAGTTCTGGGTTTCAAGGATATATCTGGATGAGTGATAAGGAAACAACACCCAATGTTTTTCTTTACACATATGCACATAGGGTGCACATCTGCAAATATATGTGCAAACATCACACAAACCATACACACCACCCACACCCATACTCTACATACACACATAAAAAAGTAGAACTCTGAATTGTTTCCTGACATTTCCTCATTAGCATTTTTTAACCAATTTGAGTCCAATTCTTTTCTTTTGCTTTTAAAAGACTACTCTGGAAATAACACCTTATATGAACAAACTAAAATCTGTCAATAATTTAAAACTAGACATTAATAAAAAAAATCTTAGAAGAGACTAGCTATAAAAAAAGACAGCCCACGGAGGAGGATATACAACTGATCAGGGATGGGGAGGGGGGGATTGGGGAATTCGGGATAACAACGCATGGTTTGCCCACTAAATAATGTAACTCATTATGGACAATAAATATATATTTAAAAAAAAAAAGAAAACTCCGTATCTTTCCAAAATGCTCAGACAGCATACTAGGCTTTATGTACAGATGGGAATGTGACATAAAAGATCTCCCAACACTATCTAGAGTTGGGTTATATGAGGCACTAGGACTTCATTTCTTTCTAGCTGTTCATAGCCTTTCTTCCTTTGGAATCTCTTTCCTCCTAGAACATCCAGCATAAGTATGGGGACAGAATTCCCCTTCAGCCAGCAGCACTGGAATCCCACAAGTCTATATTAATCAGAACAGAGCCAGTCTGCTCTCTATATCACATATTGCAATATTAGATGCTCTGCATTCTGGCTTTAAAAATAATTGCATTTCTCATGTGGAGATGTGTACACTGAGAATCACTTTCCTTTCTAACATGGTGGTTAATATCAATTCATCAATGCTTTGTAATGCATTTGGCATTGAAAATAACAAATCACCTACTACAAAATTATATTGTGCTATTTAAAGGTGACACTTCAATGCAAGGACGTATAAGGAGTGGCAGATGCTTCACTCTAGAATCCCTGTCCTGTGCTCCCTGCTACACCATTAGTGAGTCTGTGCAGGGAGCACATGGTGGTGCCCCAGGTACAGCAAAGCATCCATAAACCTTTCAATCTGACAGTCCAGTCACCTCCCAAAATTCAATGACATTAATAGGCATTAATATGACCAAAGTAGTTACCTCTTCTCAGGAATTTAAAAAATAATAATAGCTTTATTGAAATATATGTGATTTATCATACTATTTATCTATTTAAAGCATATAATTTCATTATTCCTAGTTATTCACAGGGTTTTGCAATGATTACCAGACTTGTAGGAAGGTTTCATCGCCCTCCCCCCCCAAAAAAAAAAAAATCCTTGCCTATTAGCAGTTACTCCCTATTCACCACCCACCAAACTCCCCCATTATTTCCCACCAGCCCAGGAAATCATCTACATTCTGTCTCTAAATTTGTCTATTTTGGATATTTTATAACAGTCAAATCATATGAACTTTTGCTTTGATTACTAAATAATTTCATCTGATAGTATATTCAAGTCCTGTCTACTTGTTGCATGTATTATACCTTCATTTAATTTAATTATTAACTAACTTTTTAATTTTTTTGATGAACTACATTTAATTAATCCATTTATAAATGATGGATATTTACTAATAATGCTGCAATAAATAGTTATGTATAAGTGTTGATGCCGGTACATGTTTTTTTTTTTCTTTCTCTTTATGCTATATCTCCTTATGTATACTTATGGGTGGAAGTGTAGAATCATTTGATAATGTTTTAGGAACTGCCACTTGGTGAAGTGTCTACAAACTTTATATTCAATTCTTCACACCCTTACCAACACTTGTTATTAGCTATCTTTTTCACCAGGACTATCATAATGTATGTGAAGTGATATTGCTGTGTGGTTTTGATTAACATTTCTAATGACACTGAGTATCTTTCCTTGCACTTACTAGTCTTTCATGCATATCCTTGATAGAACTTTTTCTCTATTCCTATAGTTTGCTGATTTTTAAATTGTGAAATTTAGTTTTTATATTGTATTGTAGAAGTTCTTTAAATGTGCATTCCTAAATACAACTTCTCATTGGATGAAGGATCCACCACATTTTTCCTATTGTGGGAGTTTCCTTTTCAGTCTTTGATGTTTTCATCTAAATCATAAAAGTTTCTAAATTTGGTGAAGCCAAATTCATTGATATGCTCATTTCGTTACTTTTTATTTTTGAAAAATAAGACATCTTAAAATTATTATCAAATATAAGTTGATAAAAATTGCATCGGTTTTATCCTAAGAGTATTATATTTTTTCCTCTGACATTTAGATCCCAAAATCAATTTGAGTGAATTTTTGTACATGATGTAAAGGAAGAACCCAGCTGCATTCTTTTATATGTGAATATCCACTTGTCCCAGCACCATTTGTTGAAGACAGGGGCTATTTCCCTATTGAATTGTCAACTTCGCTGAAAATCAATTCTCAATGTACACATTGAGATTTATTTCTGGACTCTCAATTATATTCCATAGGTTTATGTGTTATTTTTATGCCAGTATTGTACTGTGTTTATTACAGTAGCTTTGTAGTATTGAAATTGAGGCATGTGATACCTCTAACTTTGTTACACTTGTTCAAAATAATTTTTGGCTATTGTGGATCCTTTAAATTTCTACATGAAGTTTAGGATTAACTTGTCAATTTCTGCAGAGTACCTACTTGACTCATTGACAGAAAATGCACCAAATCTGTAGGTCTTTTTAGTTAATTGCTATACTAACGGCATTACATGAAAATCTTTGCAAAAATTTAATTAGGACTTTTTAATTCCTTTCAACAATGTTTTATGTATTTACAGCACAAGTTTTATACTTACCTTGTAAAATTTATTCCTGTGTGCCATTCTTGATTTTGTAAACTGTCATCTTGCTAAACTTCTTAGGTATAATAGCATTTTGGATGGATGTCTTGAGGTTTTCTAAATATAAATCTGTACAAAAATTCATGGCATCTACAAATGGAATTTGTTTTACAAGTTCCTTTCTAATTGAGATGAATTTTATTTCACATTTTTTGCTAACTGCCTTGAGCATAATGTCAGCTAATTTTGGGATTTATTAAGTTCATCTCAAAAGCATTCTTCACTCAAAAGGTACCTGCTACCTGGCACAGTTACCTACCCCTACAGAGTAGCCCCTACAAAGACCAAAAAAGAATTCTACACTTTAAAATTACAAAAATGCATAGTGAATATTTTATAATGCTTCATCCTGAGCTGTCCATCTAAAATCTTCTGAGATGCAACATGAATGGTCTGATACAAAGAATTCATTCTTTTCAGATGTGGCTGCCATAGTTGCTTTCTTGAAGAAGTTGTAGCCTGTCAAAATCAAGTGCACACAGTTTCCATAAATTTTACCTATCGCCAAATACGCTCAAGGTTTACTGATATTGTCCACTCTGTCACATTTTTATTTAATGAAGCTGCTATGCAGGCTGCTGGCAATGAAAAAAATATCAACAATATCACCCAGTGGTGAATCCTGCATTTTACAATACTGACCCACCAGGTAAGATATGTCCTCTGCTATGATAGTGGAGTGACTGTTAAAGAAATAATCAATAGATCTATGACTGGATTTGAGGCCATCTTCACAGGAGAGAATTTATGCTTGGTAGTAAAATCCAGGTCAGAAGTCCATGGTTATGGAGTATGTAGGCCTGAGGGAAGAACCTACTATTGTATTGCTAAACAGATGTGTTGGCAATCTTACTCCCCAAGTATTTATATTTAAATACACAGATAAGTATGACAAGGCCCTTGTACTCAAACTCACACCAACTGTGGTTACCTGCACAATAACTGCACATGATGGGGCCACAGAACATTCTGTAATAGGGAAGTGACTTACAAAGCCTCTCTCCTCCCTGATGCACTATTAAAAGTTAACAATTTCAAGGGTAGGGGAGTCATTTTCTTTCATGGCTTAGCCACTGGTCAGTGAGGAGAAAGAGAAGAAGTACAGTGAGACTATGGGAGATTAGGGATGGCAATGTGATCAAAATGCAATATGTCCAAAAATCAAGAGTACAATGAATTCAAGAAACTTAAGAATGCATAATGATTCTCAAAGAAGCATGCAGGAAATAGGATTCAGGTGATGGATATGCAACAGGCCAAGGATACAGTTGAAGAAGCAGAGAATGTAGCCCTGTTGGGCTGGTCAAAAAGGAAGCTGTAAGTTTCTTAGGCATTTTACATGGGTCAACAGTTTCACAACTTCCAGAACTTATGAGATCACAGCATACCCATTGCAAGGACAAGTGCAACCAGTCTTCACAGAGAAGCCCATCAAGACTTTTGATTCATGAAGATGCTAGTTTCTGCCTAGTGCAATGGATTACAAACTCAGCAGTAATTTCAAGGAGTACATAGTGGCCTGCAGACACTGCCCTTCAGGTAGAATGCTGCATCAAGCTACAGTGAACCAAACTAAACAAGGGAGAAAACTGATCAGGTTTCTAGAACATTTTCAAAAAGTATTAGCAATAATCATTTCTATCAGATATGACAACCAATGCTGGGTGGTTGGTTATACCTTCACGAGTGACCATCCTCCATTTCAATGTGAACTGAGCACTTACACCTAGGAAATCTCACAAAGTCTGAATCAAGATCATTTTCTCCAGGAAAATGGTGATGACAGATATACTCAGATTTCCAATTCCAAGAAATAGCAGTGTTCTGGGAGAGATAGTCTTGTGAAAATCCTGTACGGTGTCACTTCATAAAGTGTTAGAACTCTATAACTATCTGTATTAGAACTCCTCAGATAGTCCTCCCTGAGAAAATATCATTACTCTTTGGGTGCTGGGAAGCTTGGAGAGTTGTGAGTTCAGTGCATAAAAAGGTGGGTTGATGCATCCAGAGATCACACACTGGGGGACGCTTAGGAAAATCAGAGTGCACTGTGAGATTGCTTGGATGAGCCTCTCTTTCAGTAACCATTGCATATGGGATTTGGGTATAAGTATCATGTGTACGAAATCTTTTCCCTGCACTGTCAGAGTCATGGAGGGGCCATGTTGTCAAAATGGGGTTTACTATACAGTTAGAATAAGCTCTTAATTTTACAGGAGTGGAAACTGACTGAAGGGTTTGGGCCAAGCTTTCAGATCTCTGACCCAGAATCACAAGCTCTTTCAAGGAAAAGCTTCAGGAACATTCTCCCTTACAAGTGCTGAGAAGTGTCTTACAAATTTATATTGTATGGCAAAAGCATACTTTCACTATCTTTAACTCATTTATATTTTAACAAGTTTGTTTTCCTCCTTCACACACATATATACCTAGAGAAAGTTTGGAAAATAAGAATGTAAAATACTAATAATGATTTGTTTTCTTTTTCTCAAAAAAATTCCCTGTGTGGACAAATGTTGTTTTTTATTTTATATTGCTGTGAACACATATTTTGTAAAACTTAGTACACATCATAAACTAGTATAGATCAGTTTCACATTATATCATAGCACAAATATTTTTAAACCTGCTAAGCTCTATAAAATCATCTTACCCAATAGCCACTAGACTTAGTATGATCACATTTTTCTATTCCTTTGCTATACACAGGGCTTTTAAATGTTTCTTCAGGATAAACAACACTGTGGTGAGCATCCTTGCTTAAAATGTATTTTTCTCACTGTTTCATGTGTGGAGAACACTTAAGATCTGCAATCTAAGAAAATTCCAAGGATATAGTTTATACTGTTACCTAAAGTTACCATGCGACATGTTAGATGTCCAAAATCTATTAATGTCACAAAATGGAAACTTCAAAAGTGGTTAAATATGTGATATGTTGGACATTTTAGATAATTGTGATTATAGTGATTATCATGTGTATATTTATTAGTGCACATTTATTAATGCATATATGTATTTTATAATATATATTATACATACCACAGTGAAAAGTGAAAAGAAATTACAAAGAGTGATTGCATATACCCCACACATACATATAATCATACACACCATTCATACATTCATTCACAAGCATCCCCCCCAAAAAAAAATCACACAGGAAACACAAAAAATAAGTAGTATTATACTAGTCTAACAAGTTTCTGTTTGGAAGGATTATTTTGAGAAGGCAATCAATAAGATGAGATGTTTACATGCCATATTTTAAATAATAGTATAATGTCTAAATTATATAAATTATATAAATTATAAGGAACTCCTACAACCAGATAACCAAAGCTAGTAACTCAAGTTAAAAATGGGATAAGATCTTAAATAAACATTTCTTCATTATGATTTTATAGTCAACATGAGACATGTTAAATGTTCAACATTACTAATTAGGGAAATGTAAAGTAAATGATAATATATTGTCTCATATGTGTCACAATTGCTATTATAGAAGTATGTTGGTAAAGATATGGAAGTAAAGAGAACCCTTATAGATTGCTGGCGGAAATGTAGATTAAAATAGCCAGTATGGAAAAGAGTATGGATGTTTCCTCAAAAAGTCAAAAATTGAACTGCCATTTGATCCAGCAATTTCATTTCTAGGTGTTTACGTCAGAAAATTAAAATCATAATTTGGAAGCATTGAAGCATTCCTACATTCTCAAAACATGGATGAAGCCAGCTTGATGTGGCTGTCCTATGCATGTAGCTCCTTGTGTTCCTCACCTCCTTGAGCTGTGACTGCTGCAGCGACTCCATGTGATCCCCCCTTGTTTCTCTGCAGTTTCCCAGCAAAGGAAAAACAGTCAACATCCTGAGATAGTGAACCATACCCTGGCTTCAGAATGTGCCTGGATCTAATATCAGTTTAAGTTAGTCCAGGTATCTTCCAGGTATAGAGAGGTAATTTTTGACTTCCAGAAACTCCTTTTGCAGACCCACATTACAAGGACAACACTTTCAAGGGTGGCACTCCATCTTGCTAATTCTTAGGACCACACTTACATCAGTAAATTGCCCCATAAATTATTCTCTGTCCAGAACTGTCCATTTCCATTTGCTCTCATATTAACTTGTAACTAGTCTCAAACACTAAGACAAAATTGACCCAGAACACAGCATATCCCAATAGCTAAGATGGGAAACAACCTATGGGCACAGGAAATGTGATATATATATATAGATATAGATATATATATATATATCTATATCTATATATATATATCACATATATATACACATATAATGGAATAACATTCAGCTTTAAAAAGGAAAGATACTCTGAAATGCATGGTGAACCTGGTGAAATAAGCAAGTTATAGAAACATAGATATTTCATCTCATCTATATGAAATTCTCTAGTCAACTTGTTGAATGGTGGTTCTTGGGGGGAGGGGAGAGACAGTACAAGTTGTTAAGCAGGGCAAGATCTACTTCGGGACATCCACAGATCGACATTGTACCTAGGGCCAACAAGATGTTGTGCACCTTACAATCTGTCAAGAGGGCAGGTCTCATGTCCAATGTTCCTAATGAATTATTTTAATGAGTATACTTTTAAAAAAGGTTCTGAAAAGAGCCCAAAAACCCACATAAACTACTCATGTAACATCCATATCCGAGTGAGAATATCATCCGACTCCTTTTCTGACATTACCTGCAGCCAGCTTGAGTTGAAGTCTAGTTTGGGAGTTGTGGAGAAGGAGGCCAGCCTGAGCCCAACTTATATTAATACATGGTTATTACAATAATTGGAATTTGAACACAAAAAAGCTAGAAAATTTCAACATAATACAATTCACAAAATTTTAATTCATAGGATATTTTAATGAAAATCATCTTAAAGCCTGCATTTCCCCCAAAGCTACAATAAGATTATAAATTGTATTTTGGAAGCACAATAAAGTGACTTAACTCAAAATATTCCTAACTTCCTTGTTTATGCATTACAGTTCAACTCTAACAAAATGTGCATTAAGTTTTTAAACCTTTGAAGAATGTAAGAATCTGTCACCAGAGCTATTTATTCTTATGACACAGAATACCATTTAAAATGTGACACTAGCTGCTTGAGCAAAATGGGCTCTATTGTAACTAATTCAATTTTCTATAAGTTGGTCCATTTGCACTTTGAGTTCTCAGTGAGACAACTAGGTATAACTTTAAAGACTGAACTTGTGTCAAGTTCCATTGTGTGGACAATGTTTAATCAGTGCATATATCAGCCAATAAACATACAGCTCACTAATTAAACCTAAAAAATTCTTCAATGTGCATGCAATATATGGATTAACAAGGTAATTAATTACAATCTTAATTACAATAGAATATTTCTCATACACTGCATTCCATAATAACTTGTCAACAGTTCTCTGTGAAGTAAATTTCTTTAAAATCCTTAGACATATGTCTGTCTTCTCTATCCTGAACCTGTCTAGAGAAGTAGTTATTGCCTCTAAACTAGATAGCTTTGACTTTCTTTCTGATACTAAAGAAGAGTATGTCAGCTGGTTAGAAAGGTGGATGATGATTTCAATTAGAAAATAGAAATGTATCAAAACGCAACCACTAAGCAATGCCCCACTTCTCTCTTTTCCTCTTGAAATTAGTGATAGACATCCAGGTGCTCTGTAGCATTCCTTTATAAGGAGACACATAAAAAGATTCATTTACAATATGCATGTAGATAAAAATTCACATGTGTTTACATATATCTTAAATATAAGAAATGTGTCAATACATGCCATGTATTTATTTATATGTAAAATTGTTATATTATGTGTAAACTTAGTTTTTAAAAATCAGTTATTTTTCAAGAAAAAAATCATTAATTATTTTAGTAGAAACAAAAAGTAAGAAAAGTGACGTGGCCTTTCAATCACAATTTTTTTTTGTCAAAAATCCCCAATAATTTTTCAGTAATATTAATATGTGCAAGGAAAGAGGAAAAGTATATCTGTTTGATTTATTCTTTTTAACATTTTAGCTTTATGGTCATATTGAGATAATATGGTGGTTCATAAAAAGTGAATATATGTATTGGGAATACATGTAGAAAATCAAATTTTAAGAAATCACCACATATACAAATAATAAGCCAATTAAAAAAGTTCTTGGGAGCTCCAGTCACACAATCAGGTAGCGTGTGGTGCTTATAAAAAAAAATCTTGGGTAAAGTACTTACCACAGAAGCATGAGGACCTGAATTCAGATCCCAGCACCCATGAAAAAAGAACAGTAGAGATGAGGGCTTGCTAACTAGCATAACTGGTATGCTCCAGGTTTAAGTGCAAGACTCTCTCTCAAAACTTAAGGTGGGGCATAATGAGGAAGGCACCTGATGTCCACTTCTGGCTTTCATATACCCACATATTCATGAACATCTGAACATACTCGCACACCCACACACATAAACACATATACACATATGTGAATACACCCTCCCACACATGCAAAAATAATCACAAATATAGAAAAGTTCCAAATCTTCAGTCATACTTTTAAGTCTATAAAAACTGGCTGACCTCAGAATTTAATAATCTTATGTGTCTTATTTCATTGATATACACTGAAAATAATTCATATTTTATCTTAAACTAAGCCAAATATGAGACCTTTAGGACATTGGAATTCTCATGAACTTAATTACTCTTCCAGAATATAAGCTTGTCCATATTGACAGGCTCCATTTCTGTATGATACCTAGAGTCAGAACCCTGAATATTAACTGATAAAAATTTAAACTCAAATGTTTAAAAACAACTTAATGGATAATTTTTCTATATTTTTGTTTCTGTATGTGAAAACTTAAACCTTGC
Source organism: Zapus hudsonius (assembly GCA_004024765.1). Taxonomy (NCBI): domain Eukaryota; kingdom Metazoa; phylum Chordata; class Mammalia; order Rodentia; family Dipodidae; genus Zapus; species Zapus hudsonius. The sequence continues at coordinate 20,608 of PVHP010002763.1, read as the reverse complement.
TATTTGTCGGGAATTATGGAAACTAGAGGGAAAAACAAAAGCTGTGACCTTGTGAGGAGAAATGGCACACTGTCTGCCACCATCTAGATTATGATGTTGTCTGTTTTGTCCTTATAAAAAGTAAATTATAACTAAAATGAGATGGAAGATTTTTGATAAAGTTCAGTTCAAGTTTAAATTCATTTGTTTCAGTTTATCAACTTCAAAGCAATTTTACCTCAGCACATTTGGTGTGTCGTATTACGAAGCTCTGCCAAATTAAATCCATCATAGCTGAAGGTCCAAACAATAATCATTTCTTCATCACCACAGTGCAATACAATGCAAGTAGATGTTTATCCAAGGTAAGTTATTATCCTTCCAGCCAAAAAGTTTGAGGAGTTATACAAAATATGCTATGAATTCTAGAAGCTCAGCATCTTATCTGCAAGATGAAGCAGTTTTAATAAATCACTTAATATTTCTGAGGGAGAGGGCACACAAGTCATTTTACAAAGCTGATGAACACTGGTGATCTGTTTGCTGAGCAAATTCCCTCCTACGCATAAGCACAAGATTCTCCACAGTACCACAAGCCGTGCTTCTTACATCCATGATGTGCAGGGAGGGTAAGACGAGAGGTCAAAAGATCTAGCTACCTAATTGCAGGAGGTCAGCGCCCACATAGAAAAGAAATGTGAGCAACATTTCTTCGGGAATCCATGCTCTAGAATACTACACACATATGTACATACCACATACATCATTCATACATGCAGACAACACATATGTACACCACACACATCACATATAACACATATACAGACCACATACTATGCATACACTCCACACATATAACACACACACTCTATTCTCATATACATACACAGTACACATGCATTCACCATATACATACCTACCACATATGCACACACACTAAACAATGCCTACATATACTAACACACCATATATACAGAGAAAGCCCAATATTCATAGAATAAGTTCCAAGAGATAGTCACACACATATACCACACCATATATAAAGACACACATATACCATACCATACACATGCTGATCACACATGTACGCATTCTATATCATACATGTATGTACCAACATATATGCTATATATATACATACATATATAGTAAATAAATATATATAATAAATACCCCATAAAACTACAGTATGCTCCAGGAGAAATACAGACAGACAGATACAAATACCACATATATAAGCACATACTACACCACACACATGTATATATGTACCACATAAAACACAATGGGACACAGCATATACACACCACAGCAAATAGGCCATACACTCCTAAATCTACACACATACCATATATCACACAAACCACCTACACACACACACACACACACATATATATATATATATATACACACACACACACACACACACACACACACACACACACACACACACTTTAGTGAGATAGATGATGTACAAGAAACCCAAATGGGAAAGCCATTTTTCCAAGGTTTTAAGAAACAAGTTATGCCCAACATTCCAGAATCCTATACTTTTTGTTCGCTAATCAATCATCTTACATGCAAGATGAAGCTGTTTTAATAAATCAGTTTATCAACTTCAAAGCAATTTATACACTTGGTGCTGGATAAAGCATGGCCCTGAACCACAGCCCTATCAGCCTGTCTAACCTTGGGTTGCAAAGACCTTTCACCATCCTTCCTTTAGGCCTTTTCCTTTTAAAAGAATTCACATTCTTCCTATCTTGATCTTTGTTGGGGTGACCTCAGGGAGTCCTTATCATCCCAGTGAGAAGCAGCAGATTTCCATTCATTGGTGGCAAGTGTTCAACAATTATATCAGAAGCAGCCACAATCTCTGGGTTTGGTTCTTTAAATTTGCTTATTTTTTTTATAAACTTTACATTTTTTGTATCTTTCTTCCCTGAATTTTGCTCTCTTTCATTATAGATCAGAACCAGGCTAGCTAAAAGAAGACATGCTGCAGATTCCATGCCATTCAGTCATAAAATTTCCTCTACCAAACACATTAGTCCATTACTTTTAGACTCAACTTTGCAAAAGTTCTCAGGACACAGGTTGAATGAAGCCCAATTTTGGCCATAATATCATGTGAATTTCCTTTATCCAAGTTACAAAGAGTTCCAATTCCTCTCTGAATTCTAATTCCTCATAAGCTGAGCCTCCGGAGCCCGCATTTTTCTCTGCCTTCTGATCTTGCAAACTCCCACAAGAATGGCTCAGTAAGCTGTACATACAGCATTGTAAGGCTTCTCTAGTACAGAATTCCAAATCCTTCCACATTCCTCCTGCAAACTAGTTCCAAAAGATTAGGAGCCACATGGTCAGGTTTATTGTATCAACAACTCCACTTTTCCTAGTGCCAATTTTATGTATCCCCTTACTTACTTTTTTTCTTACTCTTACTCTTTCTCTTTCTTTCTTTCTTTCTTTCTTTCTTTCTTTCTTTCTTTCTTTCTTTCTTTCTTTCTTTCTTTCTTTCTTTCTTTCTTCCTTTCTTTCTCTTTCTCTTTCTCTTTCTCTTTCTTTCTTTCTTTCTTTCTTTCTTCTTCTTTCTTTCTTTTTCTTTCTTTCTTTCATTTTTTTTGAGTACAGTAGGCTTCCCTTACCTCCTTACTTCCTTATTACTGGGACAAAATACCCAACCAGAAGCTGCTTAATATTTCAGAAGAAAAGGTGAAAAAGGTTTGTTTTTAGTGAAAGTCCATCATGACAGGGAAAGAGCATGAGTAGGAAGCTGGTATCATATCAGCATGGAGGAAATAGAGAGAAGGAACAGGAAATGTGGCCAGGTAATGATCTTTAAGGCCTACCCCCAGTGACACATTTCCTCCAGTTAAGAAAATACCCCTGCAGGTTCCAGAACCTTCTTGAATAGATCCACTAACTGGGAATTTTAAAATACCTGTCACTCTAGAGGACAGTTCACATTCAAACATCCAAAGCCTTTCAGTGTCTTCCCCACTGTTCTGGTTCTCTCTCAGATCTGTACCTCCAAGTCCACAGCTGTGAGCTCAGTTCTATGAATGAAACCAAATCCACCTTCACTGTACAGGTTTTACACAGTCAAACTGACAGTGGAGAACAATAGCCGTTTGCCAAGATCCTGTCTGAAGGTGTAAAGTGGGATGTGTTTATGTGTTGGTGCCTGTAGATGAGAGGCCATCTGAGAAAGAAGTGCAGAGAAGGGAGGTGCTGGGCAAGGCTTCAAATAACCTCTACTCTGTATGAGAGGTAGACAAGCAAAAGACCCAGCAGATTTCTGCCTGGCTTCTCAGATACCCCACTTAAATTCTTCCTGCTTTAGGTGCCTAAAATCATGGAAATGATAACATTTTGTTTATTCTAAAATAATATTCTTAGCAGTAGAGTTCAGTACATTCTCCACTGCAACATGAAGATTGTTAACACAGTGAAGGGTGTCCTATCTCATGAGATCCCAAGGCTTCAGAAAGAATGTATTAAACATAATTTTATCTATTAAAGGGCCTCATCTCAGTGAGTGTTTGCAGTAATAATGAACATGCTCTGTAAAGCACAGCAATCACAGAAAGTTTCATTTTCATTAAGGTCAATAATAGCAACTTGGAACCAAAAGAACAGAAACCAAATTAGTAGGTGTCTAAACCTCCCTTCAGGAATATATTAGCAACACTTAGAAAACAGAGAATTGAAATGAATTCCATAGTTGAGACCAACTGGGTAGCTGAAGTATACATAGCACATCATTGGGTTTTTCACAATATTATACAAAAGTACAAAATATTATCAAATTTGTTATTTTTATAAAGATACAGCATTTTCCAGAAGACAGAGCTTTTCATAAGATAATATAACATCCATTGGTGATAATAATGATAGCTCTTTTGCTTTTTTGTCTGGTAAAGATGCATGTGCATCAAAACCCTGCTTGAATGGATTTTTGTGGACTAATTAATATGTGTTCCTTCATGAGAAGCTGTATTTGTCTCCATCACAAGGTAACTGGTGTTACTGTACTAGCTATATATTTTGTATTGATTATATTGAGCTTGATATCATAGATTTGAATCTTGGAATCTAATTTCTATGAAGAGTTTTTTTTCTTAAGAGATAATAAAAATTTACCCACCAGTGCATAGATTCCATGTGTTGCTTATATGTAGAGCTAATGATGTAAATTTTTAATGTTCTATGAAAATATATTAAAATGTGAAATATTTTAATACAATGAAAAAACAATTAAATAAGAAATAACATATATTTAGGAAGGAGGTGACAAGAATTCTGAATGTGTCTGCCAATTTCTGGTCCTAAGAGCCACAGGGTAGGAAGGCATATGTGGGACATTGTCCTTCTGACAAGAACTGACTGGTGCATGCATGACCCCAAGGTGACTACCAATTACCCCTCCGAGGAAGACCCTCAGTTGAATTTAGGTGGGGGAAAGGGACAAAAGAGTATAATCTGATAAGACCATGACCAATTTAATGTATGGAATGGAATAATATATACATTATATTAAAAATAATAGAAATAATATTTCTTCCTTTTCCATTTTATCCCTTGTATTTCTTTTTCTTTTTTCTTTTGTACCATTTATATATTATTTTAGTTTTTAAATTGCAAATTACATTTAATTAACATTGTAGTTCAAAATGAAATGGTTAAATTTCATGTTACATTTAATGAACATTCTGTGAGTCCCTCTTTAACCATCTACCCTTCCTTGACCCATTCAGTACTCCAATCATTTTGATGTCAACTTGAAACACTTTTCTCAATATGCTATTTGGCATTTCTTACTGCAGATATGGGGATATGAGACAGCCAAGGAAATGCTACTGGATGCAGTCTGAGGAACTGGTTTCTTTCTTTTTCTTTTTTGATTTTTTATTATTTTTATTATTAGGTAGAAATTTTGTATGGACAAATCATGACTTGATACTAGCATCTTCCCTCCTACCTGCCCCCGTTCCACTGAGGGCCCTCCTCAGTGGGAATGCTGATATTCACTAGGGGTTGTAAGAGCAGCAGTCAGTCCTCTGCATATACCCTCTCACCCTGTGGCTTTGACATCTTTCTGCTCCCTCTTCCAAAAATTTCCCTGAGCCTCGGTGGGTGTGTTTTAAGACTATTTTACTGTTAAGCACTCAGCAACTTCTGGTTCTCTGCTTTGGTGCATTTGGAGTGTCCTCAGTGTCAACATCACCCTGATGCAGGTTTTCAGGCTCATTTTGGAAGCAGCACTCTTGTTCTTGCCCATTCCTCCAACAAAGAGTGATGTCAGCAAAGGTTAAATAGGATAAGCATTGTTAATTTGGAGATATTTTGATGGGTGTAGTCTCTCGTTAGGCTAAAGTCTAGTAGTGGGAGCTTCTCCTTGGAGTCCAGATTCTTGGTCTCCATAGGATTCTGACTCAGTTCCCAGTTCCAGCTATGGGTTCCTTACTACTGAGTGGATCTCTTAGCCAATCAGTGCGCCATTAGTTACCCACCTAGGATGGGTGCCACTGTTGCAGAGGTATGTACTTCTTGCCAAGCTGGTTGCTCCTAACATTGTTTGTCAATTTCTCCCAGCAGTCATGCAGGGGTTTCTAGCACTGTATTGGCTAACCATCTGGAAACTGGCTTCCTTTCAGCCAGTCTCTCAATTTTATGTGTTGGCATCATGTGGTGTCTTCAGCAATAGGGTCTTACCTTTTGCCTCAGGTGTGTAATCAATCAAATGCTTTGAGAGAAGCCTGCCTTATTTTGGGAACCTCCTAAGTATCTCCATTCAGCAGCTCATTGTGACTAGTAATGATATCTGGTACTGGGAGTTACAAGCTGGAGCAAACGTTTTAGGGTTAGGTTATATCCCATCCTCCCCAGGCCCTTCTTACCAAACAATACCCCCATATTTCTTTGGAGGGTTAGATCTTTTAGCCTACTCTCCAGGGGTAAAAATTCTATGGTATCAATTCCTTTTGGATTTAGTTTTATGTATATCTCCTCCTGCCCCTCAATTTCCTCCCCAAACCCTTCCATTCCTATTTTGTGTCCGTTGAGTTGTATGTCAGGTATGCTTACAACTCAAGCTGTCCCTGGTTAGTAACCACATATGAGGGAAAATATGCAGTGTTTGTCTCTCTGTGCTTGTGTGAGTTTGCTGACTATGATGTGTTCCAAGTCCATCCATTTTCCTGCAAATTTCATTATGTCATTTTTCCTTACTGCTGAGTAGAATTCCACTGTGATTATATGTACTTCATCTTTGTTATCCATTTGTCCATCAATGGACATCTGGGTTGATTCCATTTCTTAGCTATTATGAATTGAGCAGCTATAAACAAGGTTGAGAAAATGTCTCCATGTTGAAGAGTAGAGCCTTTAGGGTAGATGCCCAGTAAAGGAATGGTGGGTTAGTTGGTTGTTCTATTTTCATCTTTTTCAGGAGTCTCCGTATTGATTTCCATAGTGGTTGTACAAGTTTGCACTCCCAACAGCATACTCAACAACATCTATTGTAATTTGATTTTTTAATGATGTTTGGATACTAACTGGAGTAAGGTGGAATCTCATAGCTTTTTAAATTTGTATTTTCCTGATTATTAAGGATGTTAAACATTTTATTGAGTAAATATTAGGTGGTTGCATGTATTTCTTCCATGAGAATTCCCTGTTCAGTTCTCTGCCCCAATTTTTGAACAGATTAATTTTTATTACTTAATGTTTTGAGTTTGTAGATTTTAGATATTAGTATTCAGTATTTAGTATCAGTATTAATATTTAGATATTAGTATTCAGTAGTGCAGCTGACAAAGATTTTTTTCCCCACTCTGAGGTAAGTCTGATGGCTATGTTTATGGTATGTTTGTCTGTACAAAAGCTTTTAAGCTTGATGAGATCTCATTGGTTGAGCGGTTGTTTAATTTCCTAGGCTACTGGGATAATTTTCAAGAAGTCTTTCCCCATTCCTATATCATGGAGAGTTCCCCCTATTTTTCTTCCAGTAGTTTAAATCTTACAGGTTCTATTTAATCCACTTGGAGTTGGATTTTGTGCATGGTGAGAGGAATGGGTCTAATTTCATTTGTTTACATGTGGTTACCCAATTTGTTTAGCACCATTTGTTGAAGATGCTGTCTTTCTCCAGTGAAAGTTGTTGGCACCTTTGCCAAAGATCAAATAGCTTAGATAGTTGAACTTAGAGCAGAGTCTTCGGTTCTGTTCCACTGGTCTATATGTCTGTTTTTATGCCAGTACCATGCTGTATTTTTTGCTATGGCTTTGTAGTATAGCTTTATATCTGGTATGGTGATACTTCTAGAGGTGTTTCTTTTGATGAGGATATTTTTTGATATCTGAGGCTTTCTGCCATTCCATATGAATTTTGAGATTATTTTTTCTATCCCTGCAAAGAAAGATGCTGGGATTTTTATCAATATTGTGTGGAATCTGTATATCGGTTTTGACAGAATTGCCATTTTTGCAACATTAATTCTACTTTTCCAAGAGCATGGAAGGTCTTTTCCAAGTCCTCCTTTTTTTTTTCTTGAGTGTTTTTGTGTTTTCATTATATAGGTCTTTCACATCCTTGGTTAATGTTATTCCAAGGTATTTGATTTTTTTGTGGCTATTGAAAACAGGGTAGCTTTGCTAATGTCTTTCTCTATATGTTTATCTTATACATATGGGAAGGCTACTTATTTTCATGTGTTGATTTTGTATCCTGCCATCTTATTGAAGGAACTGTTTTACCTTTAGGAGTTTTATGGTAGAGTCAGGTCCATTGTATATGTCATCTGCAAATTGGTCTAGTTTTACTTCTTCACTCTTGATTTGTATCCTTTTTATATCTGTCTCCTGTCTTATTGCTTTGGCTAGAAACTCAAACACGATGTGGAAGAGCAGTGATGAGAATGGGTACTCTGTCTTGTTCCCAATCTTAATGGAAAACCATTGAGTCTTTCCCCAGTAAGTATGATTTGGGCTTTAGATGCTTTGTATATAGCCTTTATTATGCTGACATATAAACCCTCCATTCCTAGTCTCTTCAGCGTTTTGACCATGAAGTAATGTTGTATTGTGTTGAAAGCCTCCTCTGCATTAATTGTGCTAATATTTCTGTGTGTTGAACCATCCCTGCATTCCTGGGATGAAGCCTACTTGATCAAGCTGGATAATGATTTTGATGTGTTGTTGAAGTATTTGGTTTGTGAGGATTTTGTTCAAGATTTTTGCATCTAATTTCATCAGGGATATAGGTCTATAGTCTTTCTTTTTTGTATCTCTGGTTTTGTTATTAGAAGTTAGAAAGTAGAGAGTATTCTTCATTCCCCAATTATGTGAAAAAAAATGAGTAAAACTGGTTTCAATTCTGTGATGAAGGTTTGGTAGAATTCAGCTAAGAATACATCAGGTCCTGGACTTTTCCTTTTGGGGAGGATTTTGATTACATTTTCAATGTCGATGGATGTAATAGGCTTGTGTAGGAGATTTATCTGCTCTGGATTTAGTTTTGGTAGGTGGTATGTGTCTAGGAATTCATCCTTTTAGTTCAGGTTATCCAATTTGTGGAGCAGAAGTTTTGGAAATATGTCCTGATGATTCTTCCAATTTTATTGGTGTCTGTTGTGACCTCTCCCTTTTCATTTCTAATTTTGTTAACTTGAGACTTTTCTTTTTTTTATTTGATCAAATTGGTCAGGGGTTTATCAACCTTGTATATTTTTCAAAGTTAAACATCTGTTTCATCAATTTTATTAATTTTTTAAGATTACAATTCATTAATCTCTGCTCTGATCTCAATTATTTCTTTCCATCTTGAACTCAGGTTTGGATTGTTCTTGTTTTCCCAGCACCTTTAGGTGGGTGGCTAGGTTGTTAATTTGAGATCTCTCTCTCTCTCTCTCTCTCTCTCTCTCTCTCTCTCTCTCATTTTTTTAAAATGAAGGCATTTAGGGCTATACTTTTTCCCTTAGGACTGCCTTCCATGTGTCCCATAAGTTTTGTGGTCTGTTGTGTTTTTTTATATCATTCAGTTCAAGAAATTTTGTAATTTCCTTTTAGATTTCTTTCATTACCCATTTGTTGTGTAATGGCATATTGTTCAGTCTCCAGGAGCTGGTGTAATTTCTGTTGTTTCTCTTGTTAATTTATGACATTGTGGTTCAATATGATGAAGGACATATATCAATTTCCCTGAATTTATTGAGGCATGTTTTATGCCCTAAAGTATTATCTATTTTGGAATAGGTTCCATGGGCTTTTTTTCTGCTTGGATGATCGTTCTATTGATAAAAATGGCTATTGACATAACCTAGAATGATGGAATTGGGGTTTATTTCTGATTTGTTGTCAAGTAGGTTTTCTTTATGAAATGTGGTTCATCTGTATTTGGTGCATGTATAGTTATGATTGTGATATCCTCATGTTTGATTATTCCCTTGATGAGTAAAAAAATATAGAATTCTTTGTCCTTTGTAATTACTTTTGGTTTAAAGTCTATTTTGTCAAATAATATACCCACTCCCATTTGTTTCTTTTTTCTATTTATTTCCTTGGAAAAAAATCATCTGCTCTCCTTTCAACCAGAAGAGGTATCTATTTTTAATGGTGAGCTGGGATTCTTGAAGGCAGCAGATGGAAGGGTCCATTTTTCTGATCCACCCTGTTAACTTTTGTCTTTTGATGGGTTACTTAAGTCCATTAATATTCAAAGTTATAACTGTGAGTTTTGATTTAATCCCTGTCATGCTGGAGGGCTTATGGGGATTTAGTTTTGGTAATTGTATTCATCCTCTTATAGGATCTTGTTGTTGATTGCTTGACTCTGCTGTGTGAAATATTTGCTGAAGTATTCTCTGTATGTTTAGCTTTGTATTCATATAATCATAAAGCTGGCTTTTATCATGAAAAAAAAGAAGATTCCTTTTTCCATCTATTATGAGGGATTCTTTCACTGGGTACAGTAGTTTGGATTCTGAAATTCTCTATTTCAAACCATTCTAACGTTCATGGTTCCCACTGAAAAATCTGAGGGAACTGATGGAATTGCCTATGTATGTAATGAGTTGTTTCTCTCTTCTTGCTCTTAGCATTCCCTCTTTCTTATTGTTTAGAGTTTTAACTGTGATGTGCTTGGAGAGTTTCTTCTTTGGTCATATCTGTTTGGTGTTCTGTGAGCTTTTTATATCTGGATAGGCCCCTCTTTTGTGAGATTGAAAAAATTTTCAATAATTTTGTTGAATATATTCTCTATATCCTTGGTCTGCCTTTCTTCCCTTTCTTACATACCCATGATCAGGATGTTTGGTTGCTTTATGGTATCCCACTATTCTTTCATATTCTGTTCATGAGGTTTTGAACTTATCAAAGTTTTTAGCCTTCTGACCAATTTCTTCTGTTCTGTCTCCCTGATCTGAGGTTTTGTCCTCCACGTGATTAACTCTGTTAGTAGGGTTTTTGGAGAGGCTTTCTAAAGCTCTATTTGATTTTTGTTTTCTGTTGTACTTTTCTGTGTTGTATCCATCAGTTTCTTGAGTTTTAATTTCAGGTCAAGGTTTGACTTTCTTGATGTTTCCTGGAATTCATTCTTTTATTTGATCATGTCTTCATTAAGCTTAATCAGTTGGCTATTTAGACTCTCTATTTGTTGGCTTACCTTCAATTAATTTATTTCTCTTTTGAGGTTCCTCTGGTTTTCCTCAATTAAGTTAAGCTTATTGATGAAAGCTGTGTGCTGTAAGAGATGATTCTGCTGTATTTCATTCATTCAATTGTTTATTTTTGCTTCCACATCATCCATTCTTTTTGTCAGGTTCTCATTAAGTTTATGTACTAAGCTCATTATGCTTTCATTCTGAGATTATTTATTTGTTCCCTCCTCTATATTTTCATTGGTGATTTCCATTGTATGAATAGGTGATGTTTGTGGAGATTTCTTAGCTTGTGTTGTGTTCATTTTTTTGTTGGGGTCTACCCATTTCTGAATAAGTCTTATTTTCTTAAATAGGAAGCAAATAGTGGCCTTTTCAGGATATTCAGTGAGTAAGTGGTCTATTTTGGGTTTGAACCAGATTGGAGTGGAATGACTTTATATCCACAGATGACCAGGTTATGGAGGATGCAAATCCGCCAGGAGCTCTGGGCTCATGACTGATACAAAAGTTTCTTTGGAGGTCTCAAATCTTTTTCACCTTTAGTCACGACCATGCCCTGCCTCTGAGGCTCAGGGGGTTCAGGAGCAGGAGTACTTGTCCTTACTTCCCTACTATTCCCCAGCTGGGTGACTTGTGGTTCCACTGGTACTCCTGTGGCAGGAGCTTCCCTAATATCCCTGTACTCCCTAATTGGGGCAGAAGCCAGGCACTAAGGAGTTGCAGGTAGGCAGTAGGGGAGAGTAGTGATGGGGTAGCTGCCTGTAGTGGCCATTGTAAGAGCTTCAGTCTGCAGAGGTGGTTGGTGGTGAGGCTTGGTGCCAAGATCAGTGGTCAGAGGCAGGTGTAGAGGGAGGTTGTCGGGTTCCATTGTGGGTGGTGGTGCACAGCAGATGGGGGTCTGAGAGATGTGGGGGAGGGTTTGTGGCCATGGGCAGACTGGTGCATCAAGATGGGGTGGGCATGAGGCATGGTGATCCCTCATCTGGCTTCAGGCAGATTGGGCATGGCAGTTGGGGGTGGGGGTAGATGGGGACAGTGGTAGTGGCATGTGTGGTGTGAGCATCTGCCAGTGGGCAGCAGTGCATGGTGAAGGGGATGGGGAAGCTGGTGGATCTGTGTGTGCATGGGACATAAGCTGCATGCCAGTGCAGTCACAGCTCAAGTGGCTGGGCTTGCTGGTGACCCATGGGTTTGGGGATCTTCCCAGGCTATTGGTGCCAGAGGCACTGGGGCAACAGCGTGTGTCCTGGCTTCTGGACTGTGTGCACTGCTCAGTGAGTTAGTCCCTCATCAGAGTGCATGGGGTGTGGAGAAAGTCCCCTTGCTTGACTATCCTAACTGGCTAACTAAGCTGCCTGAGGTAGGTGGGTCTCTGCCCACCACAGCCTACTGGGAATTGGCAGATTCCTGAAAAAGCACCCCCATACCCACCCAGTGGACATTCGCTAGTGCCTACTAGAATTGTACCTCAGAATTCTTATCTCGATTTAACCCCCAGTGCTCTAGTGTGGCTACAAGCCTGACATCTTGACCAGAAGTCTCATTTTCTTATCTTATTCCTTTAGCTAAGACTCTGGGAACTTTGTTGAAAGCAGATAGAATTGGAATCTTTGTCTTCTTCCTGATTTTAGAGAAAATGATTTTAATTTTTAATTTACCACATTTATTGTGTCAGCTATAGATTTGTCATGTATAGCTGTACTCATGTTGAGGTATGACCCTTGTACTCTTAATTTCTTTGAGGCATTTACCGTGAAATAATAGTGAACTTTGAGACAGGTTTTGTTTTTTTTAGTTTTTTTTTTATTCCTGGATCTATTGAGATGATTATGTGATTTCTGTCCATTCATGTGTTGTTTTATGTTGATACATTTGTATATATTGAAACATCCTTGCAACCCTATAATGAAAACAACTTGGTCACGATGTATGACCTTTTAAATGTGTTCATGAATTGAAGTAGAATGTGTTTTGTTGAATAAATACATATTGGTTGAAGAAATAGTCAAAGCAATCCTAAGCATAAAGAACAATGCAGGAATTTTCCCTACTTTATTTCCATTTATACTACAGAACCAAAGTCAACAAGGCCAGGTACTGGTACCAAAACAGACATGTAGATCAATAGAATTAACTAATAGAAGTGGAAAACTGCATTAACTTTCCACTCATCACAATCAGAATTGATATTACCAAGAAAACAAATAAAAAATGCTGGTAAGGATGTGGGGAAAGCTATATTTTGGCTATAGTGAACAGTATGGTATAGAATCAGCCTAGATGCCCATCAACAGATGAGTGGATGAAGAAAATGTGGTAGATATACAAAGTGGCATTTTAATCAGTTGTAAAGAAGAATAAAATTATGACATTAGCAGGAAAGTGAATGGAATTGAAGATCATTATTATGTTAAGTGAAGCAAACCAGATTTCAAAAACAACAGTTACCATGTTTTCTTGTATATGCATAATATAGACTTAAATACACATATATACTTGTTGGATATGAAAGAGTAAATGGGACTATAAGAATAGTGCAAGTGTTCTAAATGGAGGCAGAGAGGAAAACAAGGGAGGGTAATGGAATATATATGCCATAAAAGCAAAAAGTGAGACCATTTGGAGGAAGAAAGGAAACCAACAAATGGGGGCAGGGGATATGATAAATTGAGGGAATAGAAACAAAGTATGATATGTTTGTACAAAATGTCATAAAGAAACTTATTATTTTGTGTGTTAACTTAAAATTAATTTTAAAAGGAATGTTTCAAATAAACATGAGAGGGGGTGGAGAAATTGTTTAGCAGTTGCTTGCCTACAAAGCCTAGAGTCCCTAGTTTAGTTCCCCAGTACCCACATAAAGCCAGATGAACAAAGTGGTGCATGCTTTTGAGGTTCATTTGTAGCAGCTAGAGGCCCTGGCACACCCATTATCTCTGTCTATCTCTCTTCTCTCTCTACTTGAAAATAAATAAATATTTTAAAAAAACACGAGAGGGTTTGCTCATAGAAGCATTAGAAATGTAAATGATATAAACAACTCTGAACACTGGAAGGATGAACAAGTTCCTCTGAAAGTATAAAAACTCAGAATGATCCAAAATTTCCAATGTTTCATAGCTTCAGTTATATTGAAATACTATATAAAATTCTTCCGTGAAAGCCAAACCAGTAGTTACTAAAGGTTTAACAAATGAATGGTGCCACAGCACTAGCAAACAGGTGATTCCAACTCCATATAAACTCACACAGAGAATAGATAAAGATGGGATATTCTTAAATTCATTTATGAGGTGAAGTGGAATGATAACACAAAACTAGGGGTACAGGGGTAGACACACTGGAGGAATTCAAAGATGATCTTACTTGTGAACACAGATACAAACTCCTAACCAAAATATTAATAAACTCATCTAATAATCTACCAAAATATAATTTATATTGAGAAAATTGGGTTAATGAATTTAAGAAAAGGTTGATTCTATATTAATAGTCTGAGTCATACAATAGCCTAAAATAGAAAAGTGTGTGCTAATACTCTTTGTGGGTAACTGGATTCAACCCTACTGGGGAATCTGAGTATGAGAAGATATTGAAGAGAGGGGCCCTTAGCATATGAAAAAGCTGGCTATGCACTGTTCTCCAACACTGGCTGAGAGCCCCTCCTGGCATTTCTGGCCTGACCTACATAGGCTGAGCACAAACCCATGGCTATAATACAGCCCCAGAGCAGAGACTGAGTACATGAAATATTAGTCCCATGGCCAGTACCAAAGTGGTCTGTGATGCCTCTAGGGTGCACCATGGTGGGAGAGGGACTCTTTCATAACCTGTAACCTAGGTAGAGAGCAGCAATGAAGATGTGCTGAGAAATCAGTATGTCCTGTGTCTCAGCAGTAGAGTTATTATTATTATTATTATAGTTATTATTAGAGTTAGCAGTAGATGTTGACAACTTTGGACTGTGAGGAACTGAACTTCACACTCAAGGGAATGGAGAGCTTTGGGCACAAGAATGACAGGTTGTCAGATGCTTTAAACAAGCACTCCTGCTACTGTGCTTCAAAAAGGTGTGTGTGCAAACTAGAAGTAGGAAATCAGCTGAGAGACCAAGAGTTGCCCACAATGTGGATTAGCGGAGGTCGTGAAAAGTGGTTGCACTCTGGTTCCACCTTAAATTAGACTTGGTACCTTGCTGGTGGGTTTGATATAGACAGTGAGAAAGCAGAAGTATGGGATGTCTACTAAGTTTTTATTTTACAGTGGATGGATGACTGGAGCTGCCATAAACGGATGGTATTTAGAATTGCAAGTCTGGTTACATGATGATTTGTGCTATGACATAGACTCTCCACAGTTCACAGGCCAGGATGTTAGCAAGGAATGACAAGGGAAACTGAGAAAGACTACCCAGTGAGATATGAAGAAAACCAGGGGTACAAGTGCCCTGAAAGATAGTAAAGAAGAAGGGAGGGAGACAAAGGACAGAGACATTTTTAACTTTTTGCTTTCTATGTGTTCCTGCCATGATGTGCTACCATGAGTCTGTAGCAACAGGGCCCAGCCATTATTGTCTAAAACTGAGGGCCTGTGGCTCCTTTCTTCTTCATTTATCAGGATAGTGTCCTTTCTCCCTTTCTTTAGTAGAGGAAATTCTTATAATGGTCTCTCCTGAATGCTACTCTTTACTACACTTTTAAAATGTTCTCAGCTTTCCATCAGTATAATAGATACCTGTCATAATGAACACATGAAAGAAAACATTTATTTTAATCACAGTTTTAGCGGTTCTAGACCATGATCCATGTCTCTCTCCCCTGGCATACAGGGAGCTCTCATCACGGTATCTAAGGCTCTCTGCTACTTACTCTTCCCTTCCCACCATAGTGTGAGCTCTAGAAGGGAAGTCTAGCCAGCCTTGCTCCTTGCCCCATCCCCAGT
This sequence comes from Zapus hudsonius, assembly GCA_004024765.1. NCBI lineage: Eukaryota > Metazoa > Chordata > Mammalia > Rodentia > Dipodidae > Zapus > Zapus hudsonius. The sequence goes on along the minus strand of PVHP010002763.1, from coordinate 5,024 downwards.
GGGGAACACCTGGCAAGCGTCATTAAGTATCTGTTGAACAAACTTCAATATTTTGGCAGATACCTTTCCCTCAGAGGTCAATTCACACATGCTGCCTCGGAGCCACTCTGCTTGGTCCCAACATGGCTGACAAGGTGCTGGTTGGAAAGAACCTAAATGATTGCTAAGGATTTTTTTATTGCTGTTTGCTTAGAAAAGCAAGATGATAGTATATAATGAAAGTTTTAGATTGTTGGAAATTGAGTTGAACATTAAAATGATTTTTCAGTCTTTTCCCACAGAACCAATTTAATAATATAATCAATATGGACTTTGCACTAATTATATATAATCCAGCTAGATTTATTGGTTGTAAAGATCTGCAATTACTCTAATTTTTTTCCTGGAATATATTCCTACATTTTCATTTTTGGTCTTTCAACAAAATTCTTATGATATATTATGCTCTACTCTATCTCCTTTTAAATACCCACTCTTAGTTCTATTACTACTAGACTTATACTCCATTCTTTTCTAGAGCCTTCAAACATTGGATGAAAATGTCTACACTGTTTCCTGAAAATTTCTAAAGTAGATATTATTAATTCTTGAGAAACATGATTTAACTTATAAAACTTAGAAATATGCCCAGTGATGCTATTTTTACTGCTCTATGCATTAAATGAAAAATAAAAAAAAATTTATCTGCACGATGCTTAAAAACACCTATTTATACACAGTGCCACTTCACTTCAGAACTGCAGAGATGTGAGAGGTGCTGGTGTTTGGATGCCAGATGGTACTACATCATCTCACAGTGCTAAGACAAATAGAACTGGTTACATTTTGTGCCTATGTGTGTATATCAATGGGAATGTTTGATTAAATATATTTTGTGTGTAAAATACCTGCTAGGAGATATGATGGCACTAGAAGATATTATTTCCTACATACACTTAATGCCATAAACACCCTCCAGTGTGTGCCTATCAAACAGAATCTTCACACCCTGAGCTATAGCATGTTATTAACATAAAATGAATAAGCTACGAGGCACCACACTGTTCTATAGGGAAAAGTCTTGGCTCTGCAATCCCTTCAGTGATCCCTGGGAATAGAAAGAAGGCATTTAACTCCAATGTGCGTCTATTGAGTTTAATTGGTTTTACTTTTATTCAGATTTACAATTGAGTGTTTTTAAATAATGGGATTCATCTACAATTATTCATTCTACAAACAAACAAACACAAAAGCCTTGTTTTTGTAATATGGGAGCACTAATGTTTAGAAATTAGGCTGTCAATCAATTCTATCTCCTCCCTTCAAATAAAGGTTGAAAAGCTCAAATATGGGTTCTGTACATAACAAAATTATTCTGGTTTCTTCCCTCAGAACACATAGGTATATAGAACTCACTACATTAAATACCAACATATGATGGTCTTCACACTCTATCCAAGGCTGGAAGTTAATATATCCTAACAATTTTGTGATTTCCCTCTGGACCTTAATTCCATGTGTGTACATGCGTAGGCATCCAAACAGATTCCCCCAAATGTGCTTTGCGAGTGGGTGAAGGAGCAGCAGCAGGATTCTGAAGCAGCACGCAGGAAGTGTTTTGTTCCTCATTTCATTTTATAGAGTCACTAAGGAGGTGGTAAGAGGTGGACGAGGGAATAAAGATGAGAGTCACAGGCAGAGCCTCCTGTAGGTGATACAGGAGGCTGACTCCATGGTGGACCAGTCCTGGCCACCGTGACAGATCGGAAAGCCAGGTAGGGAGGCCAGTGACATGGCATACACACCTGTGGCTTTGTGATGTGTGAGTTAGCGATCCCATGTGTACTTAAAGATATCCCTTACCACCTGCTTAGTGCTGAAGAGCTTTCTTCTGCAAGTGCCCCAAAGATCTTTCTGTCCCTGGATCAGTAGCTAACAATCTAAATAGACTTAATTTGGAAATCAGCCAACACTGCACTGTCCCTTCTCATTTCTGAATGCAGAAAATGATTCTTGTTGCTTTCCTTACATAGAAAATAGTCTTAATTTTGGAATGGACTTTTTGCTCTATTTGCTTGCTTATCTTATCTATTTGTCTATTAAATTTGATTAAATTTGTGGGAGACTCCATTTCCTCACTGATAAGTGGAATCATATCTTCCTCATGTTGTTATCATGAGGATTAAAACATGACATTACAAACGGGGCTTCATTGCTAAATTACAATGCACTGCGTGCAGTTTAGTAAACTTTTGAGGAGTGTTACAAAGAGAGGTCAAACATTTCTTGTTCTGATATTCAATCTAAAACCTTACCTCAGAGTGAAGAAAGCTCATGTCCTTTACATGCTGATTCAATGGTTGGTTTTGGGCAGTGCTCCTAGTCTGGGTTTCCACATGCATCTGCACTCAGTGGTCTCCTCTTCAGGGCTCACACTCACAGACTATGGGCTTTGGCATAGGTTCTCTGTTTCGGTGGATTCTCATGCAACACAAACAGGTTTCCATCCTTATTAATCCTTCCCTGCAGCCTCTGTGAGGCTCAAGGAAAGGATACATTCATGTGGTTTGTAAGTGGGACACTATTTAAACAAATTTGTTGTGAATAAGGTGTGAAGTATCACTGGCCCAAAATAAAGGCAACCCAAGATCCTTCATTTGCTTCTGACCCTGAACCTGAAAGGAACTAAAAAATTGACTGGTTGAACGCCCTGAAACAAATTATGCTTGAGTGGTTTCATGCATAATAACTGCCTTTGATGTAAATGGGGCCATCCGTCAGCAGCCACAGATGCCGTGATCTAACCTCTATTTCCAGAAGGCCCTTCACACGGACCCAAGCACAGCTCAGGCCTGGGGATACAAATCAGATGTCCCCACACCTAGAGAAGACTCAGAGGAAATGCTTACAGCAGGGATTGGCATATTCCCTCTGCAAATGATGCTAAAGAATTGATGCCCTGCTCATACAAAAATAATAAACTGTTTTCATGAAGTCTATAGGGCAGGTGGTACTTTTCAACACTGTGCTTAGACATTAACTTAACAGATTCCTTTAACCTCAAGTCTTCTTAAGCATTGAGTCAATAGCCAACCTAAGACTTGTCTCGACATGTTCCCCTTTCATCTCTTATATGGAGCATGTGACTCTTGACTGGGGGAGCCACCACATATAGGCTAAGTCTGTGGCCACTGTGACACTCTAGAGAAGACAGCGTTGCCAGAGAGCTATGCACACCACTGTGCCTGCTCACATATATTAGCTAGTGCTATGTGCCACAGCGCTTTATTTTTTAAAAAACAAATATATGCTTATATGCTTGCAGTTTGTATGATGAACATAGGATGAAAATAAAAGGAGATGGATAGGAGTCATTTTCAGACAAGATTTACCTCAAAGGAGCCTACGAAGCAGCAATCCATTTCATCACCTCCAGTCTGACAGACCACTGACATTAAAGCAAAGGCATGTCTTAATCGTCACACGTGTAACCACTTTTTTTTTCTTTTTTTCACATTTGTATGCTAATCACGAGAAGCAAAAATAGACTTAGATTGGAAATCAGAGATTGGTTGTATACAGGTAATAGAGTGCTTGAATGCTTTAGTTAAAGATAGAAGGCTCTTGGACCAGGCTTTATTATGGAACTAAGACTATCTATCCTTTTTGACACTTTTTAAATTAAGTTCTTCTTCTAATTTATGTTTTTGTCAGCTTTCTTCCCTTACCTGGTTTTAAACTGGATTTCCCCCCTCTCTCTAAGTAATAAACTACTTCAGAGCAGAGAAAAAAATTTTAATGACCCTCGAAATTCAGATTAACAAAATGGATCATTTGTATACAGCCACAAAATTATGAATCCTTCTGAAATACCTGTGTAGAAATTTTGCCTGATGCAAAATATCATTTTTTCTCTCTCTGACATATCTCTAACTTATTCCCTTTAAAAATGGAATAGTTATGATGCCTCTTTAGAAAGGTCAAACACTGAAAAACAAAGAGGTTTGAGGGGACAATTTTGAGGATCAAATGAAAAGGTGCTTTTTTATTTAACTTCTTGAATTAAGGGAGCTAAGCCCCAACAATGTGTTAACATCTCACATAGAAAACAGTTTTTCCAAGCTAGTCTCGTACCACAAGAGTTGCCTGCCTCTTCACTGGAAGCTCAGGCTGCCTCCTTGCTCTCAAATATTAACTCTTACTTACTGGTCCCTACTGGAGATTGGCGTGTCATATGATTTCTTTGGGAATCACTAACACTTAATAATGACATAAAAATTCATGAGACATACAGATCAATAGGACAGAGCTGATATTTGTCCAAACCTCGATTCCTGTAAGAATCTATGTGAAACAAGCATCAACCTTTCAGCCTTGAACCTTTGTGATCAGGACACAGTAAACATAGTGACCAGACAGGCAGGAGGTTGGAGGTGTGGATCCAGTGACCTGAGCTCCTCACTTGCCAGCTCTGTCTTTGCAGGCAGGATTTGGAACTGCTTCTTAGCATCCTTTCTTCATCTCTATAGCAGGATGTTTACAAGAGCATTTCTCACTAGGTTGTTGCAAGAATGAGATTAAGTAGCTCATGCAAAGATTTAGTACTTGCCCAATAGGCATACCATAAATGCTATAGTTTTTCAGGGTTTTTGCCACGTGTGTTTGCTAGTGTGTTGTGTATGTGTCATGCATGTGTGTTCGTATATTGTGTGTATGTGTGACTGTGGTGGATGTCACATGTCCGTACACTTTACTCTTTCATATAGGGTCTCTCACTGAACTGAGAACTCACTGATATGGCTTGACTAGCTAGTCATTGGGCATGTGGTTCATGTCCTTTGAAACTAGTTTTTCTACAGGGTTGTGGAAGATTTTGAAGCAGCAGGATAAAGGAACCGTAGAATGAACTTAATGGGTCATTCTGGTGGAAGTTGAAAGACCAAACTGCCGAGAGAAATGCAGACAGTGGAAACTGTGCTCATGAGGCTTCAGAAAGGGGCAAGGACTCTACCAAGAATTTGCTCTAGAGACCATTTGTGTGGGGT
>PVHP010002762.1:65856-86698 GCA_004024765.1 Zapus hudsonius | reverse complement strand
TTGATTCCTAGGTAAAGTAGATGTAAAGCAGATGCACAAAGTGACACTTGCATCTGGGGTTCATTTGCAGTGGCAGGAAGGCTGTTGTCTGTTTTTAGTTTAGGTGTTTTTGGTTTTTGCATGTGTATGCACAGTGTGTGTATCTGTGTTTGTATGTTTGCAGGAGGACATGTATGTGCAGGTGCATATACATATGTGTATGTAGAGGTCAGAGGTCAACATTGGCCTTTCTCCTTTCAAGCTATTCTTTTAGACATGGTCCTTCTCTGAACTACAAAGCTCACCAATGATATATAATTGGTATAGAGCAGCTGTCCAGTGAGCCCCAGGGATTCTATCTGAGACTCCCCAGCACTGGAATTACAGTCCCTAGCCACCACAAAGGGCATTTTATATGGGCACTGGGGATCCGGACTCAGAGGCACACACTCTCCAAACTGGGCCATCTCTCCAGTCCTTTTAGTGTTTACTGACCTGTTTCACCATTGCCCCTCGTGAGGAGACTATGAAAAGGTGAATGATGGAATGATACAAACAATTCCCTGCACCCATCCCACATTCCTACTGAAACAATTAGAGTCCAAAGTTTTATCCCACATTTAATCTGCATATTTGAAGTGCTAGACCTATGAGCCCACAGTGCTGAATGCAGTTTCAGCCGGCAATGCTGAGGTAGGGAGTGTGGCAAACACCTGTTCTTTGAGACTGTTCTATCCCATCTCACCATCACGTAGAACCCTCACATTTTAAGGCAGATCCGAATTTTCCAGATGTAGAAGTAATGGAATATTCTCTTTCTATCTCAGCAGAAATGTTCATGGGCACATCTATTGAGAGCAGTTTTAGCGAATCTGGGATTTGTCTAAAAGGATCCCACCTCCCACACTTCATAAAAACCTTGACATTGAAAACAGTAACATCTTCAGTGCTTTACATCAGCACTTTAAATCCTGTAGGATTTCAGCATCGAAAAATGAAAGTCCCTTTGGGGGTACCTGGAGTGAGACATGCCAGCACAGAGAGGGACAGAAGACGACAGATCTCATGGGAGGGACATCCTTCTGCTGCCTTGTGAGCATAAAGGAAGTGCACTACCTGATTTAAGAGTCTATTTTACCCTGCAGCCCCTCCCCCCCCCAGCTGGAAAACACGGGATGTGGTAGTAATTGATACTTATCTGCTCATTCTTTCTGTGTTTGTGTCATTCAAATCCCAAGACTTAAGAAATGTGATTTTAAAATGTACCACATGAATCCCCTCCTTGTGGACATATGAAAGCCTTGGAGTCCCACAGTTAAAGACACAGACCGTAAGTCTAAACTTTCTTTAGTGTCATCCCACAGCCTGTGGAAAAAAAAAAAAAAACCCTGTGGTCACCAAGTGATGTCACTGTTCCTGCCTGATAGCCATTGGGCACGGGGGTGTGCAGATAGAAAATACAAAAAAAAAAAAAAAAGGCAAAATCACATCCTGATATATCACATTTTCCACTTTTTCAAACATGTTCCCCAGGCCAATAGACGTTGACTTACAACCCTCTCTTAACATTAAAGATAATAAGCCTTGTATCATGACTAGAAAGATGACAGCATGTTGTTGGTTTTTTTTTTAAAAAAATGGGCTACAAAATCATATGTAAATGATGATCTAATCTATGTTCTGAATAGGCGTTTAAATACACATACAAAAGTATACCCTAGGCAGTTACCAATGTTTATCTCGGAGGGTCAGATTGCCGAGTGACATTCATCTTTGATTTATTGCTTGAATATTGCATCATTTTTCATCTGAAAATCAATGAAGAAACTTGTACGGTGACAGAAAGTGAGAAAACGTGTCTAACTTAGTACTGTGAAGCTAGATATCCCATTGTAGATACAATAATGAAGGGAAGGAAGGAAGTTCACAGACCGCTGCTAGGCACTGGCCATGCCCCCTAGCTGAGCACCAGCTCCTAACAGTGCCTGCAGAAAGTCTCTCACAGGCTCAGTAAATGTTAGGTGTGTTTTCATTCATTAATTCATTCATTCATTCTTATCACTGACAGCTTGCTATGTGTAATAGAATTGGTCTCAGGAATCAAAGAACACGCACCCTGGCCAGAGAAACGGGGCAGAAATAACTGTGATAAGGCTGCCAGCTCAGATATTAGAGCATTCTACACAGAGCCAGCCTGTCCTGAGTTGAGGTGGTGAAAGGGAAAGTTGTTGATCTGGATTTATGGCTGAGTCCACAATCAGTCACCTTTTTTGACATAAGAAATTAATTCTCGAATTAGTGAGTTCAGTTCCTCAGCTAAAAACACTTCTACAGAAATCTCCCCGTAGAAGCTTCACACAAGTGACTGAGGGCCTCCAGTAGTTTATGACAGAGAGGAATGCAGGGTGGCCCACAGAGGCTGTGTTACATGGGGGTGAGATACACTAGTAAACTAATTTATGCAAGTCAATAAACCTCCCCTTTTCTCCCTTAGAAAGGAATCCTTCTCTGGGATGGGGTGCACCTTTGATATTTCTGCACTTTCTGGGCCCATCAGCCCCTGGACTGTCCTCCCCAGCACCCCACCCCAGCTGGATTCCAGTCTCTTAGAATGCCTTGGGGTGATAAAATAAAAAAAAAAAGATTAAAAATGGGGAGAGAACCATCCATAGGACTTGCAGCCAACATTTCTATTGGCTCAGAATCCTTTAAAGTAAGTTCTTTCCCGTTATCAGTATTATTTTTAAAGTTCCAGACAAGCACAATTTACAACTTGGCTTTGACCAAGAAGAGGTTTGCAACCAGAAAGACGTCAAAGGCTGCATGAGGTTAAAAGTGGGGAGGGAGCCCTAACCTGGGGGCCAGGTCCGGGGGCCGTGGCCACGCCTCCTGCCCGGCTCCCGCTCTCCCGCCGGGCTGGCCGCCGCTGGACTCTTATTTTGAAGCCGCCCGGAGCCCCGTGAGTCACGGGCGGCGTGGCGCTCGCTATTTAGCGCGGGTACCTGTCCGGCGCGGCCGAGGAGCGGGGCGCGCGGCGGGGATCGCGGACCAGGGGACCAGGGGACCGGGATCGGGCGGTGCGGGGCCCAGCCTGGAGACCCGAGGTAGGCGCGGGGCTGGGGCCGAGGCTTGAATCCCAGCGAGCGGAGTGGGAGTGCGGGGAGAGCTCGAGGAGGGGTCTGGGGTGGGGACCCCCTGCCAGCGTCCCCATCGGAGCGCGGACCCCTGCGGGCTCCCCGTGGGCATCGGTGGCATCCTTTCCGCGGGCCCGGGGCTGGGGGAGATGCTCGCACCCACCCCGATCGGACACCCCCGACACACACCACCTCTGCCTCGTCTGGGACCCCGAGAGCGGGGCTGCCGGGGTGGAGGGGGAGATGACCTCATTCTGCGGCCCTCGAGCCGAGGGAGGAGGGGTCCTCGCCCCGGGATGGGTCACCCCGCGCTGGCGCCTTTCCCACGGAGTTCGTGCGGGACCTGAGGGCCCGGCGCCCCGGGCTGCGGTGTCCCCCCGCCCGCTGCGGGGCTGGTGCGGGGTCCGCAGCTCCGTCCCCCCCTGTCCCCCAACCCATCACGGGCTGCGGCGTCCCCCGTGGGGCTGGTGTGGGGTCCGCAGCACTGTCCCCCCTGTTCCCTACCCCACCCCGGGTGCGCTGTCCCCCGTGGGGCTGGTGTGGGGTCCGCAGCACCATCTCCCCCGTCCCCTACCCCAATCCGGGCTGCGGTGTCCCCATTGGGCTGGTGTGGGGTCCGCAGCACCGTCCCCCATCCCAGGTGGGCTTTGTTGGCGGCGCGGGGCGCGGGATCTGGACTTGGTGTCCAGCCAGGTCCATGGTCTCTGGGATGAGAGGTACGGAAACCTGGAGCCCCAGGTCTGGAGAAGCTGCCAGGAGCTCAGGGGCTTCTCGCTCGTGACCACTAGGGTGCCTCTGTCCCTGTCCTGAATAGTGAGTAGTTCTGAATTCAGAAAGGATTTGATCACACTGATTCCAGATGGAGGCTGGGGACTTTTGTTCAGGCTCTGGGGACTCAGTGATTTTTTGGTCCTGCTCAGCTGGGGCTTGCACTGTAGCCTAGGCAGGGACAAGCCTGGCCCTGTGCCTGGTCTCTGGCAGAAACCATCGGTGAATGGCGTTCCTCAGCGCCCCCCTCAGTCTGCAGCACCCCCGCTGGTTTGCAGGGACTCAGGCTGAAAGGACACACTCTTGAGAAGCTTCCCTCACCCCACCCCAGTGGCCCAAGGCTCTGAGGACACTGCTCATTTCTTAGAAGGCTTCTCCAGGGCCACCACCTTCTAAGGGAAGGCTGTCCTCTCCATGCAGAGACGCCTGGGTACTGGCACTGCGCCCAGTAGGCATATTCTTCACCCCCGCCAAAGAGCATCTTTTGGTTGTTTTGTTTTTCCTGAAGACCTGGCAGGCTTGGGTGTCTTAGTAGAAGTCACTAAAGTCTGAGAGAATTTTCTTTCTTTCCCTGGGCTACTGGCATTACTTGAGACGCATATACTAGGCTCTATGCTTTCCAATTGACTGGAAGATTCTGAGTTAGTGAGGCAGCTTGAACAATAAACCTTTAAGAGCAGAAGGGGACTAGTTAGTCAACAGATTTTTCAGCTAACTCCTAAGCCTTAGTTATTTTTTATTTTACTAGTTCTATTTATAGTCTCTCACTAAATATATTATTGGGATGATTATTATTGGTTTTTAATAAAAGGAATGGGGGTGAGTTGTCCCAGGCCCACACCACCTCTCTAAAGAAACTGAGCATGTGCAGTGAGAAACCAAACTTGCCCACATGCTAACCATCTCTGTCTGCTTGTGTGAAAGCCTGTTGTGCCTAGGGAAGAACACGGGTAGGTGGATGGAGATAATGTAGCTTTATTTTCTGTGATTGTTCAAAGCCATGAATCATGAAATTCTGATAGCCGGAATGGTACAATGGCTCACCTGCTTCTTCGCATGATGTCATAGCTGCATACCTGCCTGTCCCAGGTGAGGGCACTGACTTAGACAATAGATAAATGCTCTTGCTTATAGGAGCCTTATTATTGCTTCACCATATCCCTAGGGCTTCTAGATAGCCTTTGCATTGGAATTTTAAACTTTTTAAGACAACACAACCAAAAAATTAAATGCAGCTTACTACATTGAGATGGGATTGATCTGCAAACTTTAAGTGTGTTATTTTTTTAAGTCTAGAAGTAGTGTTTTATAAACTTTGTCCCTGAACTTTTCAGGTAGCAGCCTCCCCACCCCCCATGTGTTATTTTTCTCACGTTGCTGGAAACCAATGAGTACTAGTTATCACTAAATGAAACAGCATTTTCTGGAAATTTGCAGTTTCCCCCGTGCTAAGTACCAAAGCTTTTATTTCCATAGGAAAATTGTGAATCTCTTCAAACAAATATCAGTTATCCAAAGAATTCATTCTTCCCTCTCTCCAGATTGCTTTTGTGGTCATAGGGAAATGTGAAAATGTATGAAATTGTTATCTCTTCTGAATATGTTTCCACATAAATAGTTTTGCATCAAAACCTCAGAAGATCCAGATAAACATTGGGTAATCAAAGTCTGTTGTACTTCATAAATGACCTACTATGCAATATTTGCTGAGTGTCCTCTCTTCTAGTAGATGAAGAAGAAAACCACTAAATATACACTTAAAACAAATAATGCTGGGGGTGTGGAGATGACACCTACACAAGAGTGAGGGTCACCGAGGGTCTGAGTCTCCCTTAGTTTAATTCCCCAGCACCCTTGGAAATAGCTGGGCGTGGCCACATATACCTGTAACTCTAGACTTGTGGGGAGCAGAGCAGAAGCAAGAATCTCTGAGGCTCACTGTCAGCCAGCCTGACCAAAAACTGCAGTCCAGGTTCAGTGACAAACTGAAGATGATAGAGAGAGGAGGACATGGGACCTCTCTAGCTCCACATTCACCTGCATACACCATACAGCACACCTAACAGTCATGATCATAACCATAACCATAATGCAATGTGCAACGAGCCCAAACTGCTGTCTTGAAAATTGCACTGGCAATTTTGTATCTTCCAATGATAGATTCCTGTGCAGCTAGCTCTGAGAGATTTCCAACAGGGAAGCTCTGTATGAGTGTCCGAGGCTAAAAAGAATTAGGGATGGCTTCACCCAAGCAGGCTTAGTGAACAGAAGGCAATGGCCCTTTGTTACAGAAAAAGGCATGGAGACAGCTGGAGGACAGAAAGGCAGAGGAGTGCAGGAGGGAGAAGCTTGGGGGCCCAGTGACATGACAGGTCTGCCCAGTGCATGGACTCCTTCAGGTATAGACAATCTAAGCTGGCTTGTTGGTTGCATGCTTTAGGGTTAACCCGTAATTGGTGACATGAACCACTCCAGGTAGGTGAACCCTCTCAGTTGTATATTTTGGATATGACTGCGAGGAAACAAACTGAAAATGTGAGATGGTCAGCTAATGTCAGACCACAGTCTCCCCACTGGCCACACGTTTATCCGCCTGCCCAAGAGTCGCCAGGATGTCAAATGAGGCTGGTGATTTTTGCAGCTTGGCACAGGCTGTTGGAAGGCATGCAGGCATGGAAAAGGCCTTTCTTTCTACACGGGGAGAAGCTGCCATTGGCAGACAAGGTATGTCAGCCAGAAGAAATGAACAGTAAATTTTCTGGCTTCTGTTGGCAGAAATGTTGCTTTTAAAAAAATATACAGAAGTGTTAAAAATAGACTCTGCTCAGAAGAAGCATGAAGCCAAGTAAAAGTAATAAATGCTGTTATTTCACCAGCAAGAGGGGAGAGAAGAAATTTTTTTTTTTCTTCTGAGGCAGGGCCTCACTCTAGCCCAGGCTGATCTGGAATTCACTATGTAGTCTCAGGGTGGCCTTGAACTCACAGCAATCCTCCTACCTCTGCCTCTGGAGTGACAAGATTAAAGGTGTGTGCCACCATGCCTGGCTGTTTTGTTGTTAGTTTTTTTTTTAATTGTTTTTTAAAATTTTTTTTAAGTAGGAACTTTGTATGAACAGTTATGTATTGGAACCACCATTTCCCTCCTCCCTGCCCCCATTCCCCAGGGGGTCCTCCTTGGTGGATTGTTGGTATGCACCATAGGTTTAAGGGCCATGAGTTGTGCCAGCAGTAGTCATTGGGGGAGGGGGGTCATGCCTCTGGATATTATTCTCCTCCGACCATGGTTTTTACAATCTTTCTACCCCCTCTTCTGCAAACTTCCCTGAGCCATGGTGGACGAGTTTAAGTTTACTGTAGTGTACTTAGCAGCTTCTGGAATTCTGCTTTGGTCCATTTGAGTATCCTCAGTGTCTGTCTCCATCACTCTGGTGCAGGTTGTCAGGCTCTCTGCGGAAGCAGCATTCTTGCTCATCTCTCCACTTCCTCTCTGGTTTCACCTGGACCCTAGCTGATGTGTGAGGGATGATTCATCTCCTGCCAGGGAGTCAGCTGTCATTTCTGTTCTTGTTGGTAGAATTAGGTTGTCCACTGTTCTCAGTTCCTTCTGGAACACACAGGCCCCCAAACCTAACCATTTTTTTTAAATGCTAAAGAGACCCCTTAGTTCTCCCAGTGTGCTAGATAGGCACCAGTGTTCTGTGACATTAGAGAGTTGGGACCACATGTCCATGGAAACAGAAATGAAGGATCATCATACCACAAGTATCAGACACTTTTTTTTTTTTTTGGTTTTTCGAGGTAGGGTCTCGCTTTAGTCCAGGCTGACCTGGAATTCACAGTGTAGTCTCACTGCAATCCTCCTACCTCTTGAACTCACTGCGATCCTCCTACCTCTGCCTCCCAAGTACTGGGATTAAAGGTGTGCACCACCACGCCCTGTGAGTATCAGACTCTTAATGCTACTTACTCCTGGGTGACACCTCCCTGCTTCCTGTGACCATAACCATACAGGATTTATTCTAAATGTGGATTACAAATCTCACCACTAGGACCTCTGAATACATTGTTTTGTTGAAACTACATCTCATATGGTGGTTAGGTTCCCAGGCCGGCCCATTTATTAATAGAACTATGGAACCAGGGCACTATATATAACATAGTTGTTGTGCGTGAAAGGCACTTTGGCTCCAACATAAACATTTGGATTTTTTTAAATCCCATCAACAATGGCAGAGGGAGCCGCCTTCTCTTTTACTATTTAAATCCTGGAGAGAAATCAAGGTACTGAGATGGGTTTCCTTTCATCCTCCCCTTATGCTAACAGAGACCCCACCCAGGCAGAAGCTGCTTTGTAGCCACGAGGAGGAAGAGCAGGAAGGGGGGGCAGGTTGTCCATCACCTGCGGACCTGGTTGGGATGACTTATTCCTGGGAACTACCCACTGACGGAAGGGGATTTCCTTACCAAACATGAGTTTTAACTGCAGACCATAGACTAGACGTCAGAACTGCCCTGTGTAGGTTCAGTGTTTTTAAAACCAGGATTAGGTTGTAAGTGGAAGCTTTTGTAGTGTAAGGAACGCAAATACACAGGCACCTGGCTTCTCTTTGTGTTGCCAGTCGGCTAGATTCCTAAGCTTTGTGTCAGCCTGGGGTTGGACAGACTTTAGGTAAACTTGCATGCTGATGTAACCTATTCTATGACAACTTATGCATATGCAAATAAACACACACATATATATAATTTTATCATAGAACAGGTATCGCTTGTGAGCACTAATTTCTATTAGCAAACATGCTAAAACATGTAATCTGTTGTTTTGTCCTCATCTAATCCCGTGTAGGCAGTAGTGTGAGCTCTCTTGTGCAAAATGGACTAAAGTGATCTGCAGAGAGGGTACGTCACTTCCCCAAGGTCACACAGGTCACAAAGGGCAGTTCGTGCTCTACCTCAGTAAATCAACAAATACTGTTGAATCAACTCCTAGGCCCCGGCCACTGGAATCGATTGAGGGAATCAAGCAATGTACGAAATGAACAAATATGCAAAAATCCCCTTCCCTCTAGGGCTCAGATTCCAGCAGTAGGAGACAAACTATAAGCACAAGCTAAACACCTAGCACTTAAATATGGAAAGATAAAGCTATGAGGAAAATAAGGAATGGATGGGGTTGCAATTGAGTGAGATAGGAAATACAGACTGTAGCGTGATTCTAGGTCAGCAAAGGAAGTCCAAAGCTCACACTGTTGTTTCTTACAACACCATGGTATTCTGTCACAGTGAATATTTCAGCCCATGCCCTCCTCGTCAGTCACTGCTAATCCCCCAGCAAATGGCCGAGAGGTATCCAAGAACAACTCATGCAGGCTGACCTTGCTGATGCAAAGGTCAGGAGAGATGGAGACAGTTGTTCCAAGGACATCCAGGAGATGGTGGGGGTTGGGGGCTTGAGCAGAGGACTTGTCCTGAGCCCACCATGCAAAGAAGGCTCTCCTGTAGGCCTGGAAGGTAGGCAGAGGCTGCTCTCCCACACCCCTTCATGAGGGTGGTGGGGAGAAGGAGTGGGAGCTTGTGGGAGGTCTCTGCTCTCTGCTTTTGTTTTCTGAGTAAAGGGGACCTGTTTGTCCTCTTAGAGTGGGTGGGGAAGGGTGTCTAAGAGAGATAGTAGTCACCTGGGAGGGAGGGAACCCGTGTGTCAGCCGGTGAATTGTACATTCGAGGTCTGCCCAAGGTCACATGGTCACTCTCAACATCCATCACATTTCAGGGAACAGAATCCTCTTGAGGAGAGGAACTGTCTTGGGATTGGGGTCTGCCTATCATTTACCTAGAACAGTAATGGGTACAGTTGATGGGTGGTTAGTATCTGTTCAGTGATCGCTCCAGTAATCCTGTACACTTCTCCAGAAAGTTCATTTAAACTTTCTACCCTGTCTGTTTCATTGTTCTCTTTCTCCTCTGAAATGCTGACTCATGTGGTCTTTAAAACAGCACGGGTATACACGAATGTATTTTAGTGCTAAAAATAACCTTGATTTAACCCAGCCTCCAGACTATGCGAAGATGCTTTTATTTGTTTATTTTTGGAACAGGGTCTTAATATCTTGCCCAGGCTGTCCTCAAACTCCTGGATTCAAGTGATTCTCCTGCCTCAGACTCCCAGGGAGCTGAGACTGTACATGTGAACCAGCACACCCAGCTACTGGGAGAGCCAGCAGACTTCCACGCTCTTTTGTTCTGTGGGGTGGTCACATCACTAGAACCTCATTCCTTCCAGGCTGTGTCTTTGTTGAGGTCAGCAGAGACGCCTTCTCCTGGAATCACTTCTTGCTGGCTCACTGCACACTGTTGGGGTGGAATCCAAGTAGTCAGCTGGAAAACAGGAAAGCCAATGGGGGTGGAAGAATAGCCCAGGAAATAGATATCAGGTGATCTCAACTAAGTTAGAGGCAAAGGACTGGTTGTATAAGTGGAGGGCAAGTGTAGTTCAAAGAATGGACCACTTTGGTGTTGGGATGTGAGTGGAAGGGAGGGCCAGGAGTGGGGTGTGGGGGAGTAGATGGGACCACCTTTCACAGAAGTAAGGACAGAAGGGATGTTCTAAGTGAGACATGTGAAATTCTTTTTTTTTTTTCACTTTTTCACTTTTTTTGACGTTTTCATACATACACATTAGATTTTGCTGTGGAAGAAAATGATTCTCTTTCCTTGACAAACTTTGTCCTTAGAGCATGAGGGAGGGTGTGGCCTCCCAAGCCCTCCCCTGTCTATACCAGAATGCTGACTGGACCCTTCATGTACAGGTCTTTGTGCAGGGGAGCACGGCTGCTGTGAATGCAATGGCCTTGTCAGATTCTGTCACCAGAGTACTACAGTGCCCCTCCACTTGTACATTCTTTCTTCCAGGATGTTCTCTGAGTCCTGCAGGGAATGATGTGTATGCCTCCCAAGTGCAGTTCTAAACATCCCCCATGCAGATACCAAAAACGAGATGACACACCTTAAATCTGAGTGAGACATAGTGATTGAGACTGCTCATCCCAGGTTGTAATTAAGGCCTTGGGAGAGGATAGCTTTACCCCTAAGAAAGCATCAAGTGAGAAAACTAGACTCTGTGTTGGAAGGTTGAGTAAAGCCAAACTCATTTATTGGACTAAGCTGTCCAAAAGTCTGCAAAATCTGCCCAATGAAAGAATATTGAAGCAAAGCATATTCCAGTAAAACCACAAATGAATTGGTTCAGAAATGGAGTTGGAGAAAAAATCTGTGGTTTTTCTTAGTAAACTCATTTTCTACTTGTCTGCATAACTAAAAATGGATGTGTTTGTATGAAAGGTAACGTGGATTTTTCAAAAGATTTATTTTTGGTTCCTATTAAGAGACAAAATGAATCCACATGTACACCATACTTTTTTCATATCACACCATTTTGTTATGTAATGTGGATTGTGTGAGAACACATTGTCCACATCAGAAGCTGTAAATCTGTCCAGGCGGGGCAGATCCTCGGGGATCAAGATAAGGATTTGGACCTTACTTTCCCAAGGGGAGCTTGTATTTGTAAGAGTGATATATAAGAATTTTCAATTCTTTTTTGTAGGAAAGAAAAACTATCCAGGGAAAAGAGGGCAGTTATCCAAGCCCATACATTCCTTGGCCTTGCTTTATATACAACCAGCAGGTGCTGTCAGCTCGCAAACCCAGAGAGTTATATTCTTTGATATCAGTTCATCGGCTGCCTTTCCAGAACCAGCAGTGTGTAGTTACATGTTCAGTGAAACTACCAGACCTTGGCGCGGATCAATTCTTTCTTTGCCTTTGGGTACAAAATGAATGCCATAGTCTGAGAGAGGGATAAGCCAGTCTGTGCACACGAGGACTTGAGGTCCATGATCCCTGGCATTCATGGAAATGCTGCGTGTGGTTAATTTCAGTGCTGGGGAGGTGGAGATAGGTGGATCTCTGGAGCTCATTGGCCAGCCAGTCTAGCCTAATCGGTGAGCTTCAGGCCAGTGAGAGACCCTTTCTCAAAAAGAAGTGGATGGGGTACCTGAGGATAACACCTGCTAAGTTGTCCTCAGGTCTTCACATACATGTGTATGCACATCTACACACACTTGTGCACCCCTACATAAATGAACATGCATACATAAACACACATCTACACATGCAAAAAAAGTTTTTTGGAATTGTTTTGTATTAAAAGATGTTTTAAAGGCTAATTTTAGACTCAGAAGCATATAAGGGATAAGATGTACATTTGATATTATATGTGAAGACCAAGTTCTCATTCATTTAAAAACTCTGGGACATTTGCAACTTCCCAGTTGGAAAGTTGAGTAGGGTAGCTGTCATTATCTTTGCTATACAGATTTTTAAAAAATAGATGATGCAAAGCCAGGCACACTGGTACACACCTTTAATTTCAGCACTTGGGAGGCAGAGGTAGGAAGATCCCTAATGAATTCAAGGCCAGCCTGGGATTACAGAGTGAGTTTCAGGTCAGCCTGGACTAGAGTGAGACCCTACCTCAAAAAACCAATAAATAAATAAATAAATACATAAGTAAATAAATAATTTGCTATGCAGAGATGACTTTGCCCAAGTGCAGTTCTTGTAGGACTTGGGTGTCCTGAGCTCAAGTTACGCTTTCCTTGTCTGCATACTGGACAGCCCCTGAGATGCAGAGAGACCAAGGGCAGAAACAGAACTTCCCCAAAGCTTCTGGCAAAGTAAAAATGAGAACAATTGCACGTTCAGAAAAATGCTGAAAGCAATTGCTCAGGTAATCCCGAGAGCAGTTTTCTGGTTGGATTACTGCAGCATCCTCCCAGAGGCCCATTCGGCATGGTGGCTACCTGCCTTGGGGCTCAGAGGGCGTGTCACAGTAGTGCGCAGTGGATGCAGCAGCCATTGCATGACAGTCACGATGTCCCAGACACTATCAGGCCACTCGGTACCCATCTTTCTGTTCTCTGTAGAATATGTACTCCCCAGGGAAGTTAGGTGTGGCTTCTACAATCCAGCTCAGGGTTCCCATGGGTTTACTGTTTTAAAAAACTTTGATTTTTCTCTACTTATTAAACCAAACACAGCCCTGAAAATGAAAGAGAAAGATAACAACTTTGGACTCTTATATATTTGCCCAGTATTATTGTGGCTCTCATTTTTCATTTGATTGTCGAGTCATCCATAACTAGGAGTTATCTCAAAATTACACTGACAGCAAGCGATTTCATATCCTGTGCAGTAAACCATTGTAAATAAAGGAATCAAATAGTGCTTGTACAGTGAAACTTCTACAGTGTTCATGCTCAGTCATTTGAGGAAATGATTTTCCTTAGTAAGAACATCCAGTTAAAATCTGGCTGTACTGTTGGCTCAGCTGTGAATTTTGGGTGTGGTTTCTCTTATTACATAGTGACTTTTGAATTTCCATCTGGTTTTAAGGGGACACTAATCTGCTCATGCTTTCATTTGCTGTGCTTTCAATATGGTTCTAGATACATATCCCTTCTTGTAAGTGCATAACAATTGGGGGGAAAAAAGACGATTTGACTTTTACTGGTGGCAGGCATTGAACTAAAATTACCAATTAGGAAAACACTGATGCCATTCTAGCCCCCAGCAATCTGATTAAAGGTTGGAGCATTGCGAAAGCACCGGATCTGACTGAACATCCGGGTCATCTCCTGGCATGGCAAATGCACACCTGGTGTTCTCCGTGGGCAGAGACCTGCATTGTTGGTGTGCGTGTCTCCAGTTATGTATGCAAGCTGGCTTAGGAATATGTCCATCATTTGAGCCTGTTGCTCAGAGCTGTCTTCCTTTATTTCTGGACTAGCTGAAGAAGTCATGAGGTGCCAAGCCTACCCCATTATGGGCTGTAGGGTCTACCTCAGTCATCCCCATCCAGCCGTCTTGCCTGAGATTAACCATCCTGCATCTGGGTCTCTGCTTCTGAATGAAGTCAAATGACTAGATGAGAGGAGCCTAGGTCCTGACCAGCTTTAATGTCTCTGTCATGGAGGGAGGGGAAAATTGTGAATGGGTTCCCAGTCTATTTCTGCCTCTGATCTCCTCGGCTTTTCCTCATGCTCTCAGGGAGGTTTTGGTTGACAATGTTAAGAAGTTGATGAGTGTATGGGATATGGTTTCCTAATGGTGGACAAGTTAAAATATGAATCTTAGACTTCAGTAATTGACACCTTCTTATTCAAATGAATCAAAGCCTGTGTATAATCACTAAAATTATGTTAGAAATAAAGGCATCTCAAAGCTCCCAAGTGCCTAGTACCCCCAAAATAAAACCCGATGGCAGAGTGGTTAAACAAATTTGTATTGTACATACACCATAGCATACAAAAGCCATGACACCTAACCTAGTTAGCTCATAAGCATGACTTACTGTGGTTCTACCAGAAGGGAATTCCAAATACAGAAAGATTTACCATGAGTGGGCCATGAAACATCAACAGAAGATTATTAACTTGCAAGTCTACTGGAACTTTTATGCGAACTTATATTTCCAGAGATGATACCTTTGGATAGACTATAATTTAGGAACCATAGGATGAGCATCCTGTAAGCAAGGACAGGATGGCACAGGAATGCCACCTATGGGCTAAGGTCACGGGAAAACCATATTCAGCTCACAGGTGCTCCCTTCTCTGTTTGGCTCAAGTTAGGGGAAAGTTGACATAGTTTTCAAAGGAGCTTTTAAATTTTATACTTGATTTTCAGTGATCTCTGATGGTTGTTAGGCCTCGGGATAAACAAATTGAATATGGTACTTATGGTCTCACAGTACACACATGGTGATCTCTCATTCTTCGAGGTAATGATGCTGCCATCAAAGGTCCTGTTATTGTGCAGTGGTTTCACGACATGCTGTTGCTATGTTAATAGGCAAGAAGATTCATCACATGAATTCATATCCTTCCGTATTTGGCTTTTTGAATCACATGATGTATTTGAGAAAAAATGGAGACTAATTGAATTGAGAGGCTTCTTTAGGTCAAGCCAGAGTAAGGAATTCAGGTAAATGATGTCATCCTAGGGTAGCAAGCCCATGCCCGAAAACCTGGCAGCCGCTTGCCCATACAGAACCTCCTGAGCCATTTCCTGAGCTGGAAACAATGTTGCAGAAAGAAATTGCTCTTCCCTGCCAGGCTTACCTTGCCAAAGCTTGGTACCTTCACGTTGCCTCAAGAGTCATTCCAGCCCCATGGCACATGGTCCAAGAAGTCCGTGAGTGTGAAGGGGTGGTGAAGTTTGTGTTTGGACAGCCTGGAGGAGACTATGGTGTGCTTCTTGCTGTTCAAAGGATGTTTTTGTCGTGCGCATTCTACTATGAATTGTGGCCCGCCAGGAAAGTTGTGTGGAAGGCTGTGTAAGTCAGAGAGCTTTGCTGAAAAGTTTGTGTTTTGATCCGTTTTTCCTCCTTTCTTAGATAGCAGTAAGATTACCTTCAAGTAATCCAACATCGTGACTATGTCCAGAAACGAAGGCTGTGTTTGACTGACCTTTCTCTGCCCTAGTCCAAAATTGCTCTTTCCAGTAGATATTTAAAGTTGCTGTTAATCCTTACGTTAGGTACATTCTGTATGAATTCTCACTATAGTCCTGTGAAATGATCATTTAGCTTTTGTCAAATTCAAATGCTTGGATTTAAGGGTAAAAAAAAATGAGCCTTGAGTAGCTAAAGAATTGCTAAGAAAATCACTTTCAGAGGAGACTTGCTGTCCAGATCTCACAGTGAGATTGTCTCACTCCCATTCCTAGTCTGCAAACACCATATGCCATGTGGTGTGAATGAGATCCTGAGATTTCTGCAGTATCCTACCTTCATCTAAGATTTATTTATTAGATATGCGAGGTGAAAAAAAGAAGTTGTACAACAAGAAATTAGACAACCCACATGTCCCCTGCCACCTTCCTCATAAATAAGGATGGATTCCAAATCTTAAAACATTAGTGTTTGACATACTTGAAAGTCTTTCCAGTACTTTACAAAGCTAGCAAACAAAGCCAGTGTCTCTCTTTGGCTCGGCAAACACGCATCCAGTGTGCTCCATGCTGGCCACTCACCTGAATGAGACATTGTCCAGGCCCTATAAGGAAGGGCAGAGTGGAGAAAGGGGAGGAGTGTCCAGCTACACTCAGGTTCTCTGAGGAGCTGTGGCCAGCTCTGCCTGTGGGAGAGAGAAACTTCAGGAAAGAACGGAGACCTGACCACAGAGAAGTAGAAAGTTAGAACTGGATACAAAAGCAGCTCAATTTCTGGTCCAAAAGCCTGAGATGAACAAAGGCTGTGTATCTGGAAGGTGATCGATGCACTTGCGACAGGTGTTACCCAGAGGAACCCAAACAGGAGATGGGAGGGTTTTGTTGCTGTTCCCTGGGACCATGAACAGGTACAATAATGAAAATATTTTCTATTTCTTGAAAAACCTACTGGATTTTTTTATACGTGTTAGGAAATAGACATGGACACTTTAAGATCCCCCTGTTGCCAGCAAAAGAATAGTCACTTCTCCTAGAGACTTTGAAGGACTAGAGACTTTCTTCATCTGTCTCCTCCATGGCCTCTGTGACTTCTTTTACACAGTCCATGCTCAGACCTCACACACACACCCATGCTCGTAAGAGGGACCCCAGTGCTTGGTTCTTTGGATTGCAGGAGCTTGTCCATCCCTCCCTCTCTGGCTTGGACCCCAGACCCCACTGCTTCCAACTATATTGTCTCTGCTCCTCTCGGACCAGGCTGCTCTCCCTCCCAATCTTGTTTATTATCAACAAGAAATTGCTGGACCTACTTACCATTTCCTATGGATGCCTTCGCATCATTTTATTTAGATCTCCTGTTGGGACAGATTGTGATAGTTTAAAAAGACTCCAACATAAAAAATTATGAAAGAGTTCATCAACAATGAACTTAGTTGGTCTTGACTAAGAAAGTCTTAGCCAGAAGGAAAGCTCTGGTTTTAAATCCCAATGTAATGCATTCTTCCAAAGGGCTTGAACTTTTGGGATCCCTCAGTCCGTTTTTATACCATTGGCTTGTTTGGCAAACTCCCGTTCTAGTGGATAAGGAAAATCTCTCATGTGTACGGATTAAAGCGGTCTGAAGGAAAGAGGCTTTGTCTTCCTCTAGCTTGAGATGGCACACAGCTGTTTCTCTGATAGGAATTCACACACACACACACACACACACACACACACACACACACACACACACACTCAACACTCCCCTCCCATACTGTGAATGAGGTGTTTCACAACTGACTGGCTCCAAGTCTCCAAGTTCACAATTCATCCTAACAGTTTTGCTTATCTCCTCTCTAAAGAATAATCCAGACAACCCACCCTTGCCCCTCTCATTAATAAAATCCACTACTTTGAATGTAAATACCCTCCCCAGCCTGCTGGTCGCCTTGTTTGGAAAAGTTGTGGTCACTTAGGTCCCTCGGGGTCTGCTGTGAGGTTTTACAGCCTGGCCCTACCTCCTGTTTGCCTTCTCTTCCTGACTGGATGGAATGTGACCAGCAGGCTTCCCTCTTTTAGCTCTGTGCATTCCTCACCATGATGGATTCTACCTTCCGGAATCATAAGCCAAAATAAGCCCTTCGTTCTTTAGGCTGCTTCTGGTCAGGTATTTTATCATAGCAACCAGTAAAGTATCTAATACACTCACTACACAATGCACTGTTTTTATTCTTAGAGGCAACACAAGGGTAGACAAAAAATACTGGAGATGTTCTTCACCATCACTTTGTAAAGGGTCCAATGTATATCTTCACTCTCACGTGTTTGCTTTTATAACTTGGATACCTGAGATCCAAATATGTCCACTGGCTAGGTAGGTGTAATTTAAATAGCTGTAGGCATCTTCTGATTATCATAAATGTAAGGCCTCCAGCAGCATGTCATCAACAAAGAATCGTCCTTGTGAGAAAGACGTGGAACTGTTTCATAATTGCCCTACAGCATGTTAAATTTCTGGCATGCGAGGGACAGTATGTCCACTGCACAACTGGTAACTTGGGAGCAATCCCCATGGAATCTTGTTGTTGCCCCCTACAGGTTAAGAGCCACATGCAGAGAGATGAGATGTGACAGAGAAAGACATATTACTATATCAGATAGAGTGAGTCATTATCATTCCCACCCATGCGGTAAGTCTGTCCAGAGTAAGGTAGCCATCTGCTAATTTCAAATCCATGTTTGAAAATTACTAGGCATTCTGAAAAAGCAGTGGTTCTCAAAGAGTGGGTATAGCTACCCTTCCCTGATGGTGGGCATGGCTACCCTTCCCTGCTAGTGGGCATGACTGCCCGCCCCTGCTAGCGAGTATGACTACCCTTCTCTGCTAGTGGGCATGGCTACCTGTTCCTGCTAGTGGGCATGGCTACCCGTCCCTGTGGTAGCAGTCACACCGGCGTGGGGAGACAGATCAGTGGTCTCCACGGATGCCAGGGCATGCATTACTTACCCACTACTAGAAATGGGCAGGGCTTTCTTTTATGTTTACCAATACCATCAAGAAAAAAAAAGTTAATTTACTAATATTATGGCTAAAGCAAAGCATAGTTTTAATATTTGCTACCGGAGGGAACCTTGAAATTTGTGATTAAAAAGAGCCTGGACCTCAAACTGCCCATCTTAACATTTAAACTTTAAAAAAGAAAATCTAAAGATGGGGTCTTGCCCTTGTTGGCAAGCCAGCTTCTGATTCCTGGGTCCTCAAATATTTACATTAGTTTCTAGCTCTCAAAAAGAGTGTATATATCATGAGTAAAGACTGGTGTATATACTCCGGGATGACTATTACAAGGCCATTAAAAAGCATGAAATACATCTTTGCACACTAACATAAAAATATCTATGATATATATCTGAAAGATAAAAGCTCATGATGGGAAAATAAGTATATGCTTAATCCAATTTTTGGTAAGCAAAATCCAAACATATGTGAGATATGTGTGCTGCATATATTTATGTTTACATAGTAAAGTTTCTGAAGAAAAATCATTTCAAAATATTAACAGTGGTTTTCCCTGGAGGAGTGGGATTGTATGAGGATAGTGGATCAGCAGGAAGAATTTTCATTTTTACTTTTTCATCCTACATCTTTTATAGTTTTATACTTGAATTTCTCACGTTGGCTTCTTTCTCACATCTCATATTATTTCTGTGCAAAAATATCAGGAAGGAACTAAGTCTTGGAAATATTAAGAGTCAATTAATTAGCAGAAAAATCAAACCAGATCCCCTACTTCCCAGGTAGTGTTGGTCAGGATTATTCTTCATTCCCCAGTGCCATTCCTCAGAACTTGATCCAAAGACTCATTTCACTTGCAAAGGAACCCAGAGCAGAGGAGCTAAGAGGCTGGAGAGCAAGCCACTCTCTGGTGAGACCAAGGTGTTATGTAGACCCCCCCCATCTTCCCTTTCACCCCCTCCACTCCTTCCTGGAGCTAAGTAGATAGAACAGAGAATCCCCAGGCCTTGCTGCTCACTCATGTGAAAGTGAGGCGGACATCAGACTTGGTGTTAGGATCTAGGCCTAATAAAAGATATAGATGTGTGCGATTTAGGGAAGGCACGGTGTTCTTCGAAGTGACAGACTAGTGACCAGGTCTAATGCCGCTACTTTAGGGCCGAGAGAGGGGGCTGTAGACATTAGACACAGATCAACTTGGAGTCACAGCCCCCACCGCAGCCGTCTTGCACCACTGATGATAACATTAGTTGCTGAGAACTCAAGCACGCTTACGATGTGGACGGAGATGAGACCAAAAGCAAAATGAAATCAAATCAGAACTAGGCTGATTTGAATTTTCATCTCATTACTGATAATGGCTATGTGCACGTTCATTCTTTGCCTTAAATAGTTGAAAGGCTGCAACTGACAAACCATATTTCATGCCAAATAATTATACAAATCAGCCCTTTGCAAAGTAATGAGAGATTGGACACAAAGAAGTCCCCCCTAAAATCTGACAAGAGTCTTGCTTGCAGTCCATAAAGATGGGAGGAGCTGTTTGGCAACTCTGCAGGGTGTGAGAAATTTTTTCCTTCAGGCCAAAGATACTGATTCAGTCTTTAGTGGTGGAGTCCCTCCCTTCTGAATATAAATTAGTCCTACCCTGTTGTGACATTCCAACTTGGTGCAGCACTTGACTTTTGTCTTAGCTTTCCTTGGCAACTGATAACATCAGAGGAAGAGATAAGCTGCCCCGTGGAGAACTGGGAAGTGAGCCGTACCAGACCCCAGCATACCCATTGTGCAAGTGCCAGCTCTCAGACTCTTGGGGTGCTGGGAAGTGCTTGGGTGTCTGCTGTTGGCTTTCCCAAGAAGCCAGATGGGATTTAGTTCATTGTCTCAGCTCCAGTCGAGGAAGGATACATGTTTAAGGTGCCCTCTATAGTGCTTCGGCTTAGTGGTGAAAGGGAGGAAAAGGAGGAAGGAAAAGAGAGAGCATATGTAGGCAGGGAGCAATTTCTGTAGTAACTGTGCATTCATTGACAGACCTGCAGAGAACGCCATGTCTGCTTTTAGAAGTCTGAATCAGGTTCTCTACAGATTCCAAGACCTTGAGAGGACTTTAGTTCAAACCAGTGTTCATACTCCATCTGTATTGAGGGAAAGTGAGGCTAATATTTCTTGACAGCTAGATTCAGCATTATTTAGCAGTACCTTTTTTTATTTGTTTGTCTTGTTTTTTCCAGGTAGGGTCTCACTGTAGCCCAGGCTGACCTGGAACTCCCTCTGTAGTCCCAGGTTGGCCTCAAACTCAGTGATTCTCTCCTACTTCTGTGTTCTGAGTGCTGGGATTAAAGGCATGTGCCACAATGCTTGGCTTTAGTAATGCCCTTTTTTAAAAAAATATTTTATTTATTCATTTTCAAGCAGAGAGAGGGAGGGAGGGAGAGAGAGAAAGAGAGAGAGAGAGAGA
>PVHP010002762.1:0-65756 GCA_004024765.1 Zapus hudsonius | reverse complement strand
CCACCACACCTGACATTTCATGTGGGTGCTGAGGATCAAACTCAGGTTGTCATGCTTGTGATGCAAGTGATTTATCCACTGAGCCATCACCCCAGCCCTCAACATAATATATTTGCATTTACAATATTGCTTAAGTTTTATCAGCAAGCTCATTAGTAGGCATTAGGGCCCCTAGTGAGACCAGTTTCCTTGCAGTTTCAGACTCATACCACATGTGTTGGACTAGCTCAGTGAGATGATGAATGCAAAACCAACCCCCTTCCCTCTTCTCACCCCCATGCCCAGAGAGAGAGAGAGAGAGAGAGAGAGAGAGAGAGAGAGAGAGAGAGAGAAAGAGAGCTTGTTCTGTTTCATTACTTGAAGTTACTAGTTAATTTGCTAAGTCTGGTGTCATAAAATACAATAGTTTCTAACATGTTTAAAAGATTTAATTTTTTAAAAATTATTAAACACACTTACCCACCCCACCCCCATTCTTGAAGAATACTAAGAAACAAAGGCTCTGAGCACAGGCTGGCAGAGCTGAGTTTGACTGTCGAGCCAAGGAAGCATACTTTGCCAGAGAGAGTCAAGTGACCTTCCAGGCCCTGAATGTGGGGGGACTTGCTTCCACCTCCTCAAAGAAAAGACCAGGAGAAGCAAATGTTCTCCCAGAAGTTCCCACCCAAAACTAAAAGACATGAGGAAAATATTTCCCTGGCCCTAAAATAATTTGTTTTCAATATGGTATGTGTGGGCCTCTCTTACTGAAATTATAAAAGTCCTCAAAGAGATGACAATTCTTCACATTCCAAACATAATCGAAAAGCCTAGAAAAATCCAGGCCACCATTGGGAAATCCCATCGCCTTATGTCACTTCTATCACTGCTAATGGTAGGATTTCTCATTCTGTCATTTTTAAGTAGGTTCTCAAAGTCGCAAAGTGTTGTGTAAAATCGGTGCTTCCTGCTCCTGTTACAAGGAGCATCTTTAGGTCCCATCTTAGTGCCCAGCACACCCTGGCAGACAAAAACATTTTGCTGATTCAGCCAGTCGCTGAGCTAGAGACATGCGGGGTGGCTGTCTTCCCTGGGTATATCCTCCGCACTGTTTCCTGATGAGAGCCCTTGTCTTCTCTGGACTACATGCTGTCTTTCCTTCTTGGGTGTCTCCACTCTGCCCGCCTTGGACCTGAACTTACTGTCTACATTGTAGACTAGAGACTCACGAGCTAGCTTTGATTCTCTCTCCTCTTTCCCTCATAAATTCAAAGTGACCTAAATATGTAAAGTGAAAGAAAGAATAAAACCATCTGCTAAATTAATAAGACAACTTTTTGGTCTCTTGTGGGTCTCTTTTGGTGCTGTTATCTGCTCACACACCAGAAGTTTTTGCACCAAACATCAGTTTTACTTTTTAGAGTTTAGCCATTTATTTGGTCAAACGAGAAGGTACCGCATTGCTGTATAAAGGGAGAGGTGTCACACTCGGCTAAATGATTAAGGAGAGGTGCCACCGCAACATTGCAACATGGTGGCTTCCTGTCAGCCGGCAAAATCCCCAGCTTTTCCCATGTGTGTACAGAGATTAAAAATAAAATCCAAATAGAGCATTCAACCTTTAAAGTCTAGCAAAGGTTATTTTTGTAGATGACCAAAGTGAAGCCCAGAGAGACTTACAGCAGAAGTCCACACCAGGATCCAGGATGCTCTCTGGACTGACCATACCCGCTTCTCTTTCTATCATTCATGCTGTCTCCTCGTTCTCATTTGATTGAAGATCTGTAGAAAAGGACCTGAAGTCATATTGTGATGGGACCAAAACCACACAATGTTCTTACTCATTCATCCATCCATGCCTGGACCGCTGGCTAGGCTGTAGATAACATTGTTTGCTGGGGAGATGGCTCAGCCGAGGTTAAAGGCACTTGTTTGCTTAGATAACATTGGTGAGCAAAGCAGATGTGGACCCTGCACCTAGAAAGACTGCAGCCTAATGGAGAACACAGAGAGTAAGCAGAGTTATCTCACTTGGCCAGGGATAGCAGAATGGGCTAGGATCCTTAGATTGAAAGGCTAGACCTGGGTGGGCATGAGGGAGGGCCTTCTAACTTACTGACTCAGCTAAAATGGAGATTCCCAGGTGCCCTGGTTACACAGGCACCTCCACCTGCAGTGAGTTATGTAGGCCTTCTGCCAGGTCTGGAGAAGGAAAGGCCAAGTGGAACCAGCCACGTCAGTGTCCCAAGAGACCCCGAGTTTTAGAACTCCAGGCTCCTGCCGTCCTCTGGGTCTGAGGTGGTATTAATCGGCCCAAATCTGAGTGACCGCCTCTGAGCAGGTCATATCACAACTCTTCGTTCTCAACTATATATAGTAAGAACTTGCATAAGAGTGTTTTTAAAAAAGGCTACAGACAAGAAAAGAGAATGCCAACTGAATTTTTTCCACTAACACTCATTTTGAACAGATGTGCTTTCTGTTTCTACAATGACAATGTATCAGGGGACAGTTCCCCAGGGTAGGAGAGAAACAATCCCATGGCTTGTATTTATCTCTGTTGCCCTTGGTTAATAAATGGCACCTCTTCATTTACTGTTCCTGTCCTCTCTTCCCATCCTGTGACACTCCTGTTTCCATGATGCCTATGGAGAGGGGGCCATGAAAGGAGAATGAAAATGTGGCTGAAAAGATTAAGTCAACTTCATCATATATTTGGAATAATGTTGAAAAGGAATAGTCTTAAGTTCAGCACAATGTCAGTTAATATGTACGTGTTGTTTTCTTAATTGCTTTAAGTCATAATTACTAAATTTTTTGGCCAGGTTTTCTTATGCAGTCTAATCTCCTGTACACTCTAGAAACCAGTGATTCATAAATTATAATTTTGTAAGTCAGTTTATCTCAATGTGACCTCGCCATTATATAATTAATGACATGACTACATTCTATTTTTCCCAGGACATTTGATTTGCCTATTGTCCCAGAGTCCTTCCTGTATACCTTATGTCCCAGATGAAATGTCAAACATTTGGGTAATAACTATATATATATATATATATATATATATATATATATATATATGATCATTCTAAATATTAATCACTCGGACTTAATGAAGACTTGCTTGAACCTTGCTCTACACACTTCATATATATCTACTCACTTCATCTTCACAGCCTAGAATGTAGGTACTGTTATGACTCCCATTTTAAAGATGGGAAAACAGATCCAGAAAGGTCAAGTGACTGAGCAAGCAATAGTGTTGGAAATGTAAACATAGGCAATGGTACTCCAGAGCCTGGATGCCCAAGAGGATGAAAAGATCCCCTGAGACTGGAAACTTCTTTAAGTCCTTAAATGGCATTGCTTTCCCCATTTCCCAGTGCTGGGTCCATGATGGTAGATGGTGAGACCATCCACTCCTCCGTTTAGTGAGCCCAGGAGACTTAGGTATATTTGCTTTTATTTCCTTTGGAAAAATGACCTGTTAGAAAAGTTCAGTAAAAGATGTAGAAATATAAACTTGGAACTGTCAGTCTTTTCCTGTCTTCTTGTCCAGACCAGCCCTTCTTCTTTCCATGGCCCTTATCTGACAGCCACTCCTACCCTCCTCACTGTCTTTAAGAACTGTGCAAAAAATCCGTTTTCTTCATGAACCAAAGTGTAGTAGTGTGAGGAACTGGCGAGGCTTCTTAGGTACAATCTGGTCAAAGCAGTACGCGGTCTAGGAAGCCTCCAAGGTTTTATATCGGCCTGTTAGTGTGCATCTATCTTATGGTTGTTGATTTGTAAATTATTTGTTTTAGGGTGTGTTGTTAACTTTGTCAACATCACTAAACCACTGTGGACTTTGGATTTATTACTCTGTTTTTGTTCAACTTGATTATTTCTCGTGAATGTTGACATCATGAATGCAAGCATCATGATGAAAGGAAAATGAAATACTAAATAAAATCAACCAGATGATAGATAGCTTTATTTATATTGATGGAAAGGTAATGTTTAAGGAACATTAATGATTGATTCTTATTTTACACCTTCAGATTAACTTCATAAATCTTACTTCTCTTACCAAGAAGCCTAAATCAGTTAGCATGTTAATATGTTAATACACCAGGGCAAAAAAAAGACAACCCAAAGCTGTCAAACAGACTTCATTCAGGGGAGGCTAAGGGCTTTGTCCAGCTTCTTCACCTCCCTCCACTTATCCTCTTAAGAGAAATCATATCCCAGAATATAGTGGGTGAGAACTAGTGTTGCAATTACGATAAATCAAGAACCTAAGGTTTCTGCTTTACTCAGAATAATATGTACATGTCAAAAATATAGAGAAAGGAAAAAATGAGAGAACATTAATTATATATACTTTCCCCAATGGACTTGAGTTGGGGGTTAACTGTGTGGTGCTGGTATTCT
The DNA here is from genome assembly GCA_004024765.1 of Zapus hudsonius. Taxonomy (NCBI): domain Eukaryota; kingdom Metazoa; phylum Chordata; class Mammalia; order Rodentia; family Dipodidae; genus Zapus; species Zapus hudsonius. Next base: position 61,358 of record PVHP010002762.1, on the reverse strand, counting down.
CCGTGTTGATAGTGTGGAGGGAAATGTTATCAGGACACATTTCTCTCCACATAAAACAGCCTTTCTGGGAGAACAACGCTCTGCCTAGAATCACTCATTGAGGATTAGACTCTGATTGTTTGGGTCCAAATTTCAGGTTTGAAAAAGTTTTCCTAATATGGAAGAATGATGTAATGTTCATGGATGGGGCCAGCTTCCCTTCGTTTGCTTTATTTATCTTAGCTGAATTCCTGAGGGAAACGTGCTGTGAAACACGTGGGCTGCCAACTTTTTGGTCAAACTAAGTTACTACTAGCAGGAGGCATTTTCCTCCAAGTTACACATTTAGAGTACTAGAAATTGATTTTTCAGGCATCTTGTTTTTTATAAAATTTGATCAGGCATAAATAATATTTTATTAAAATTTTACCTTATTAAAAATGTATTTATTTGCAAGCAGGAGACAGACAGACACACAGAGAGAGAGTCAGAGAGAAAATGGGCTCACTAGGGCCCCCCACCAATGCAGAGGAACTCCAGACGCATGCACCCCTTTTGTGCATCTGGCTTTACGTGGTTACTGGGGCATAGAACTAGGGCCGTTAGGTTTTGCAGGCAAGCACCTTAACCGATAAGCCATTTTTCCAGTCCAAAATTTTACCTGTTGCTTTGAGTGAGAGGAAATTGCTGTAACCTCTCTTAACTCAGCAAGTTCTCTAAGATAGTGCTGTTGGGTCGGAAGATTGATACTTGCTGGTTTTATCATAGTGGAGACAGAATTGTGATTCACTTTTTCCAAGTGGACTCTAGCAAGTGACGGAAGTCTTGCAGAAGTGACCTGATGTGTGTTCAACAGCCAATGCGCTGCCCACGGCCTGGCTCCATTCAGCTGGCTTCATTTCCACCTCCCCTCAACTTACCCTCTGCTTCTGCGTGACTGTTTCTGTGCCTTCACGGATTTTTAAACCGTTTATAAACTGAAGGGGGAAGATTGAATCTGTTGCATTATTTAAACATAGCATTAGAACTTTATCATTAGTCCCCTTTTATTGCCATGGCTTCATTATGTGATCCAAGCCTTCCAGTATCTCATGAGAGACCATTCAAAGTCATCTCCACTCCAGAGCCTGGTGCTTCCACCCTTTCCCCTGTGTCCGCAGAGCTCTCGGCTTCTTCCTGCAGCTGAAAGGCATCATCCCTCCTGGTATGCACCTTGCAGAGTAAGGAAGCAGGGTCTCCTGACTGCCTGGAGAAGAATGCACGCAGGAGGCAGGATGCCCCGTCCATCGCCATCATCACAGAGGTGTCCAGAACAGTCTCCATGCCTGCATATAGAGACTGAGCAGAGTGAAACACACACATCACACCTGATATTGCTGGATGAGAAGTCAGCCGATAGGTGGAAAAAACGAGGAAGGAATTGGAGGACAACTTTTGCTACCATTATGCACAAATCCATAACTGTCCCATAATATTGGACCCCCAGATATCAAGTCCTGAGATACTCTGGATTTTCAGTTTGATTCCTGTGAGGTGGATCCCTAGGAAGCATCTAGAAGGACCAAGAGACAGTAACAGCTGTGAGAGGAATCAAGGAACCTTTAGAACCAGACTTCTGGGAAGACGGTGATGACCAGAGCTGCAGACCACTCACACGGGTGAAATTGTCTACTAACATTAAAAAAAAGAGAGAGAAGCAAGTGCGATTAATTTTTTATTAATTTCAATAATTGATTTTACTTAACCCAGTATGCTCAAAATATACAATTTGAACATGTAAGTAACATACGAATGAACAATGAGATCATTTTACATCCTCTCTTTGAAGTCACTTTTCAATATCTGCTTGTGGATTGGCTTAACCACATTTGAGGTAAGCACAGTTCCAGCATTCGTAACCGCATGCAGCCAGTTGGAGGTATGAACTCAACTTATACCAAGCTTTACACTCCAAACCAACTTGGCAGAAACCACTAGGGCTTCAAAATGTTTATCACCATGATCCACATCTGAAAACTGCTGTTAATTCACAAGCCAGGGAACAGTAACCAAGGCCGATCCTGGTGGTAGGGATGGAGGTTGTCAGTGGACAGGGGTCTGTCGAGTCCCTACTATGTGCCAGCCCCTCTCTCGATCCAGAACCATAAAAACAAGTCCCATTCTTAAGGCACTGATTTCCTGGGCAGGTACAGAGGTAGGTAGGAGGAGAGGGTTGAGTGTTCAAGCAGAAAGAACAAGAAAAAAATACACAAATGCAGCGCTTTCATATATTATATATGTGTGTGAAATATAGATTAATAAATATATAACTAAATGAAAATATATATTTTTTGTTTATTTTCAAGCAGATAGAGGTGGGAAGAAGACAGGGCATTCAGCAGCTGCAAATGAACTCCAGATGCACGTGTCACTTTATGCATCTGGCTTTACATGGATACTGGGGAATTGAACCTCAGTCGTTAGGCTTTTCAGGCAAATGCCTTTACCGCTGAGCCACCTCTCCAGCTCCAAATGCAAGTACTTTCAATAGTCAGTGCTGTGAAGTGGAACGGGATAATGGGATATAGATGGGAGCGTGATTCTTGCTCACTCATGTATTAAATGAACACATTTAGGGGCTAAATTATGCTGTGCATTATTAAAAAATGACTTTCAGCCTGAGGCAAATACTTCCTCTAATTATCAAAGTGATTGAAGAGTCTCAGTAATCTTTAAAAAAGAATGTCTTCATTTAAAAACACAGTACCCAAGGAAATGGAGAAACTCAAGAAGCTGCCTAGAGGTACTTCAAGTGTTACTTTGATACCAGGTCCCAAAATACAACATCTGTCCTCAGGATACAAAAGCCATCAGAGCTGAAATATAAAGTATGCCCCAGAAGTACAGTGGGGCTAACAACTTAGGAAAGACTTTTGTTTTTTAACTGAGGCAAACAAAATTTTATCAGTTTCATCTCCATGTGTGCTTAAGTCAAACTTCAAAATTAATTGCCTCCAAAAAATTTGTTCTCATCTGTTTGCGGGACCAGTGTGTCTGTCACAAGTGTGGTGCTGCTCTGAACAATTACAGAAACGTAGTCAATATGGAAACCCGTTTAAAAGATGGCCCGATGTAAAGAACAAAGGCTTACCCGACAGTAAATATCTGCATGTGCATTGTGTGTAGTGAGTTGTGATTTGAAGATTGGTTTGGAGAACTCCAAGAAACTTTTTTTGATTTTTGGAATATTTTCATCGTGTGCATACATGCAGAACTTAATTTCAAAAGAGATAAAACAATTATAGAAATGTTATGAGTTCGGTTTTTAAAAGAAATTCTTTTATCACGATCACCTGACTGATTTTCATAAACAATCTTTCTATTCATTTCTTTGAAGCAAAACAGTTCAAGTCTTTGGACCACAAAGGTTATGTGGTTGATTGCACATTACTATGGTGCCTGGCCTTTACGGACAAGCAAATCCGGGTGACACTATGTCATTACGAGGCAAGAAACTAGAAATATTATAAGCTACTTCTTCAAGTAAATTTGAACTAGTTACCTCAGCTGAATTGAAAGTAGTTATAGAGACAAGTTGGGGAGAAGGATTTAAAAACTCGTTGGAAATGAAAAGATACGGAGAACTTTGTGGAGAACCACAGCCACCTCTCCATTCCAGGACCCGCACACCTCATCACACATGCAAGTGGCTTTTTCCTTTATCTCTTTTAATTTTAATAAGAATGATCAATTCAATCATGTGTTTATATTAGTTCCCTAATTGAAGCAGTGTACACTCTTGAAGTTTATCATCATATAGTATCTTCATGAAGCCAGATGCAGTGCACAACAAGCTCCATTACATACATGTAAAATAATAGCTGTGCACTAGAAAGTCGTCTTTTGAAAGGCATTTCAAGATTTTGCAGCATTTTTATTGTATTGAGAATGGTCATAAATACCATGTTATAGAAAACTCCATTGGACTGAATGCCAGATAAATGAGTCCAGATATACCCAGTCATACAGAACCATGTTGGAAACTTTGTGTAGCTCTGGCTAACTTCCCTCTCTTTTTCTAAGAGTAATTGTATTAAATAATTGGGTTGTTTTCACTAGGAATTATTTGGGGGGTTTTAGTCATTTCTCAGGGAGGAACCTCCTTTATTACAGTTCTTCTCTGGGCCTGTTTGGATAGACTGCCTTTACTGCTGCAGATTAGATCTGCCTCCTGAGGGAAAAGGTTGGTTAGACCTGTCATTACTGCATCTCATTCTTTGGCCTCTCAGGAATGCCAAGGTTAGCTGGTTAAAAACTAAGAAGAGTTGAAAGCCATTTAAAATTCACAGTTCTCTTCCATGGTCACAAGTATCATAATTCAGCCTGCTAAGCAACACGGCCTGAGGAGGCCAAAATGCATTATTGAGTTTTTTTTTTTTTCATGGCTTCTTTCTTCACACAAGATATTGGAAGGGGAGCCTGGTGAACGGCAAAGCCTACGATCAAACCACAGAACCCGTGGCTTGTATGTTTTGGCTATCAACATCTAAACTAGCAACGGTTGACCTTTCAGGGAAATAAATTACTCCAAGTACCCAGAGACAGCTGTGCATTCCTTCCATTTATTTACCCTTGTGGAGATCGAAATATGTAGAAAATGCTATGGACAGTGTGTTATTTATTCAGAAATGTGTAGGTCCTCAGTGAGCTTCCTATGTTAATAGAAATTTGGGAAACAAAACCATCTTTGTAAATAGATATTTTTCATCAGCATGTACAATATATTCCCAAATCCTAGTATGCTTGGTGATATAATCTCTCAGGAGACTGAGTAACATAGTTTATGAATAAAATTAGTAGGACTCGGCTATTCATATTTAAAGACTAGATAGTGGTTTTAATCGCAGAAAGAGATTTCTTAAAGTATTGAAGGTTTAAAAAAAAGTAATCAACTTGCTAGTTCACAGATCATGAGGAAACTGAGACTCAGAATAATGAAGTCCACAAGTTCAATTCCAACTGCTTCACACATGGCTGTGTTTGTGTCTTTACTTTTCTACAAGGAACATTCCTTTCCAAATGGAGGTGGGGTAGAGAGTTTCAAGCAGCTGGAAACCTGCACCATGAAACTGTGGTGGAATTGACTGAACCATGCCTTTGCATTCTCAGACATTTGGACTCACGTTTACTTGAAAGTATGAACTCAAGGGCTAGGAAGATGGCTCCGTGGTTAAAGGTGCTTGCTTGCAAAGCCTGGGCAGCCTGGCTTCAATTCCCCAGTTATCTGCATAAGTCACGAGAAGTGGTGCAAATATCCATTTGCAGCTCAAGTGGTCCTGGCAACCCTCACGCCTGTGTGTGTGTGCATGCGCACACACACGTGCAAATAAGCAAAAATGGTTTAAAAAGTATGAAATCACAATCTTTACCTATCACTTTCATCTTCCTGTCCCTCTGAATTTTGGGGATGAATGTGGAACTGTAAATAAATGATGTCTACTCAGAGACTAAGCAACCGATCACTTCCTAATGCAGTGAATGTCACCAATGACACTAAAACTGAAAGAAGACATTGTGGAAGAAATGGTAATCTCTTGGTTTCGATGCCATTTCTTCTTGCTTTGTGCATCCTTACAGCTTTTTCAATAAAAGTTTCTAAAGCCTACTTCATGAAACCTAACTACTTCAAAGTAAAGACGTGGAATGTCTTCAGGACATGGGCTGTGTCTGTCGAGAGCTGTTTTGAGCTCCACAGCAATATCTAGAGTCTAGTAATACAAAAATGGGAGGAGAGGAGAGTGACAGGGAGTCACATTCCCAGGTGGAACCTGAATTAGAAGTGTACTTTGTGGCTGGAGAAGTCACTGAGCACATGGTCAGTACTGAAGAAGTGAAGAAGTTGGGGCACTTTGGTGACACCCTAACACTGAGCCAGATCTCACCACCACTTTTCAGCTGTACAACCTAAAACAAGTTAATGTGTCTATGTGCCTCAGTTTCCTCACTATAAAATAGAGATTATAAATTGGTCCAGCATTTATTTTCGTGTGTGTGTGTGTGTGTGTGTGTGTGTGTGTGTGTGTGTGTGTGTGTGTGTAGGATGTGCACATGGATCACTGTCACTGAAAACACCCATCCAGCTTTACACATGGGTGGATGGGTAATTGAACCACAGGCTAGTAGGCTTTTCGAGTAAGTATCTTTAACCGCTGAGCAATCGCCTCATCCCCTCTTCTAGCATTGTAACAGATTAGGTAAATTGATACAGATAAAGCACTTCCTGCTGGGGTGTGGCACACAGTCACTTAAAGAGTGATAGTGCTTGCAGCCTGACTGTCAGCGGTAGGAATAGCAGTAATAGTCATGACTAATGTTAAATTCTTCCAAGGATCACTTCCCTGCTAGCTTCAAACACAAAGAATGAAGCAATGAATCCTTTCACAGGCTTCCAAGATATTTACTTGCTCAGACAGCATCCCTGTATCATCTTTTGTGATGTGACTTTCTTCAGGATATAAACTTCTGGAATTTTATGTGTGTATTTACTTACGTTTGTGTTGTTATGCATCAAATATAGGTCTTTCTATGTGATATGTAAGCCCTGCATTCTTAGGCTGCTGTATTTTAAAAGTTATTCTAACAATTTTATAGCTATATGATTTTCTAATTTAAGCAATATTAATGTGTAAAGCAATTAAATTTTATAGCTATATGATTTTCTAATTAAAGCAAGATTAATGTGTAAAGATCAAAGACTTCCTTCATCTACTTGATTCTACCTTATTTTCCAGAGATGAACTCCTTTAACCATTTGATTCTTTTACACCTTTTTGTACATCACATGTGTCATGGGAAGCTTTTCTCTGGAGTGACACAAACACATGCCTTCTGCCCAAGATAGGGCACAGACAACAGACCATAGGACAATTGCACCAAAACCAGTTTAGTAAACCAATGAGCTTATTGGGGTTACTGACAGAGCAGGGTGAGGGGTTGCTTACAGGAGCAATAGATGATCCAAACCCAGCTGCAACACAAGAAGTCTACCCCATCCTGGATGACCACCTCCCTATAGCTGCTTCAACACCAGGCAGCTCCATCCCCAGAAAGCCCAGAAGCCCGCTGCATCACTGGCAGGCAGCTCCATCGGAGAGGCTCATTCCCAAGCAGTTGTTTTCTTTCTATAGCTTGAGGGCTAAGTCTTGCAACCCTTTCCCAGACATGCTGACTTCCCAAGTCTCTGGAACTTCTTTCCTCCCCACAACCCTAGGCAGAGATGTTGCAATTTGTAGCTAACATAACCTTGGGGAGTGGTTGTGTGACCTTTAAATTTTAGGTCTCCTAGACTTGACTTCCTGAGTCCCCAGAGCCTCCTTCCTCTCTTCCATTTGGAGGAATCTGCTCCACAACAGCATGTCTCAGTCCATTTTAATCCTCCCTTAAACGGTGCTCTGAGGTTAATTTTTAGCATCCCAGCAAGATGTTCTTGTCAGGCCTTTGGCACCAACCAGCTGATAATTTTTGCTAAATTAATCTGTTTCCATTTCCATATCTGTTAAATAAATACATTGATTTTAGAGACCATTTTAAATAACTTTTTTAAGGAGGGAAAGGAAAAGAAAAAATGAGGAAGGTGAAGTTAATTTATATAAATGGAATTCAGAGGCAAAATTGTTCCGAGGGTTATCTTGATCTAGGTGCTAAAATACTACCATAAATTTACTTCCTTCCCCCCTCGTCTCTTCTCTCCCAACGTGGCTCCTTTATCATACCTTTGATGTCTTCCTACAGACTCTTCCATAAGAGGCAGCAATGCTAGGGATTATGTCCTTCTAGGTAGCTTTCAGAGGAAAAAAAAAAGACATTTCTTCTCATCCATTTTCAGTATTGAAACTTACAAAGAAGGACCCTGATTGACCTGGTTCATGTATTTCTCCCTGGATGTTTTGCTGGCGCCTACAGAGATTGGGTAGTCCTGAGCAGATACCCTGCTGCCAGGGGCTGGGGGATTATGACTGGCAGATCCCCAGGAGTAGGACAGAAATAGATCTTCACAAGAGGAAAAAGACCACTGCCTGATGAAGGGAAGAATGACAGATAATTAAAAAACAATGTCTATACTATACAATGTGGTGTCTCAGGAAAGTGACTTTAAGGAGAATCATTCAGTTCTCCGCCTGTTCGTGAACACTTACTCACATGTCATCATTTTCCTAAAAGCTTGTCCCATACCTACACATTCCTAAACTTAGTGTCAGCCAGTGGCAACTCCTGGTAGGACCTTGACACCAATGTGATGTGCCAGGCAGACATCACTGATTCAGAGTCTAGCCGCAATTCAGGCATCCAGTGCCACCTGTTAAGAAGGAACACGCTCTGCCACACGTGTACCCACAGGACCCTCTTTCCTTACAGGGACCAACTTTGTTATCTCACCATTCCGTCTGTGTTGGGAAAGTAGCTGCAGAATAGTGTCTAATCCAATGGAGGAAAAGAATAAGTGAAGTTCTCAGCACTGAAAATATCCCTGAGGCGCTTCTCAGAGCACACATAAACTTAATGCGTTTTTGACTGATAACCAAATAAAATGGAAAATGGGCACTGGTACAGCCTGCCACTGCCTGGAACGTGACGGAGTGAGTGCCTCACAGATGCCAAGTTAGGAACTCAGTTGCCAGGTCCACAAACACTCTCCTTTGGGGACAGTAGTTTCATATTTTAGACGCTATGAAGCCAGAAATGTAAGTGCTGACACTATATGAACACTGATGCTCATGCTTATACTTGAATTTTCATATATATATATATATATATATATATATATATCCTTCTCTTATCACAAGACACATGTCCTTTCCCTACATGCCATCAGAGGATGCCTAACAGCCACTTCACAGGGCTTTAGTGGCATCTACTTACAAAGCACTGTCATGATAAGACCACAGCAGGAGCCTGGCCCTGGAGACCTGGCTTGTTGGGGACAGAAGGTACACTCCAGACAGAGCCAGGTCAGCCTTGGGCTGGAGCAGCCTGGGAACAGGAGGAGTATCTGAGGATCTGTGAGACAGTGTCAGGGAGGGCTGCAGGAAGAGGTGGGCATTGAAATGTGGGCAGGGGTGGGTGGTCTCCCCAATAATAGCAATATATGAGAAAAGACTAAAAGGAGAGCACACCCCAGGTCAGTTTGAGGAACGATGAGACTAATTTGGGAGAATGAAAAAAGTGGAGAGAGAAGACCATCAGCATTGTATTGTGGAATGAGAGAGTCTCTGTCTCAGACAAGCAGAGTTTGCAAAGGGAAAGACATTTGTTACATGGAAGTCGGTAACAACTAAATTTCGGGACTGGGGTCTTGGTTAGAGATCGGGGAGTGAGGGTGAAGCAGGGACTCCCAGGGTGAGGAGATCAAGTTGAGCTCCTGGAGGAATACCGAGTGAGAGAGCTGGAAAAGATCCAGGGAAGGAAAGAGAAGTCAGGAGATGGCAGGGAGAAAAGTGCTTTAGGAAGGAGGGGTGCTGAGTCATTGTCACATGTTGCAAGATGACAGAGAGGCAGTAAGACTGCAAGATTCCAGAGCCCTCACCCTACCTTTAGGTCAGGTTAAGCAGCACACATGAACTTTGGGAAGATTTACAAAATCAGGCTAAGCAATAAAAAAGAGCTGGAGTGAAAGAAGGAAAAGAAACAGAGAGAGAGAGAGAGAGAGAGAGAGAGAGAAACAATACCACACAAATCACATACCATACTTGGACTGAAAAATTAAAAATTAGGTTTTTTATATTGTTTAAATCTTAGAGGGCCGGAGAGGATAGGTTATGAAAATCTAATTACTATTATTTAATTAATAATAATATAATTAAATAATAATATTAATTAATACTGTTATTATTAATTAGAATCCCACATCTATCACATTATAAATTTCCATTTTAAAACTGAAAAAAATGGCCCAGAAAGGATAAGTGAGCTATCCCAAATCATAAGCTCTCGGCAGAGTTTGAGTTGAACTTCTTGCTGGCTCCATGTTCTACCTGGAAAGAACGTGCATGATGGTAGCTGTCTCTCTAAGATGATTCCCACAGCTGGGTGTTGCCAAGTGTCATACCACTCGATGGAACCGATGCTGAGGGTTTTCATTAAATTCCACAACTATTTATTCCTATGAATAGTGAAGAAGGCCCTATAGAGAAAGCATCTGACGGGGCATAGAAATGTGAAGGGCATCTGTTTCGTAGATATTTGGTAAGGAAGTATCGAGTGTGTGTAATTCATTCTTACAAACACTGACTGCACACCACGGCTCAGTCATTTATTCCCTCCTTCATCTCAGCCTGAGGTGAAATAAAAATGGCACTGGAGAGAGAGCAGAAGCCTCTGCGATGACAAAATGGGAAATTCAAGAAATGCTAACCATCTGCAGCCTTGGAATATGCCAGATTCTTTATTTCATCATATGACAGCAAGTTAATTATTTGCCCATTGTTTCTCCCCAAGTTGTCAAAATCTCAGAAATTTTCTGCTTAAGGACGAAAAGTTCCTCAACATTTGTCTCACAGGGAGTTTTCTCTGGTGTGTCAGTTCTAAAATGAGATCATTGATTTTTGCCTCAAGCATTGACCAAAAAAATAAAAAAGGTTAGAAAACAGATTTTTCTTTAAAAAGTATACTTTGTCTATGTTATGAGTTAATCCCATGTATTTCCAATTAGGAACCAGCTCGTATTCCTTTAATGTCCACTAAATTAGCATAGCTCTTGTAAGAATCAGCAGCTAATATCTTCCTGCTGTTTTCACTGGCCTTTGAAGCAGTAGAAATGAAAGTCACGTAAGGCATTTCACTGCAGTGCTGAGTGAGTGCTTTAAGAACCTGACCTTGCATTCCTCCCGCAAAGAGGCCCAGGCCAAAACCCCAGCCTTCTGCATCCTTCAGTGACTGCCCACATCCTGGGACCCCTCATCCATACAGTTGATGGCAGGCTACAAACCTGATCTTTAGGTGGGACTTGAAAAGCTTTGGAGAACATCCTAGAGCCTTTCCAGAGCCCAGATGACCATTTAGCTCTGTGGAGAATTGAATCCTCCTGGAGCGAGCTGAGGGGCAGTTCCTACCAGTGCTGACCCTGGTCAGAACCCTAGCTTCCCATCTTCTCAGTTCTTACTCTTTCGAAGCTTCCTCTTGATTTCCCAGAAGTTCCCAGGAGGATTAAGAAGTGATCAGCAGGTGCTCCTCTCTTCAGCATGGTCCATGGAATGACTTCAAACAGAGATCAGCTTTATGAATGAAGACATAAAGGCTACTGGCTTTCTGTAGTAAAGTCAAACGTGGTTCTATTTCTAAATGCAAAGGACAGATCTAGTAAAGCTACTCAAGGCCTTGCTGATTTTGACCAGGCCACTTCTTCCCTGGAACCCTCCTGTGTAATTAATTATGTTCGGTTCTGGCTCTCTCTAGACAGTCAACACAGTTTACAAAAGGCTCAAAACAAATTAAAGATCAAAGAATGGGACTTTGTAGAGAAACCACTGTCATTTTGCAATACATGATAAATACACACATTCCCAAGAAGTGGTCACTTTCAACTTGATTTAGCTTTCTCTTACTTGTGGTACTTTTCATAAAACCCACATCTTTACCCTTGCTGTCTCCCTACATCAGGAGAATGAACTTGAATTCATAGTTATATTTGCATTCATAACCCCTTTAAGGGCAGTGTTGTGTATGTTCTCATTTGGCTTACATTGATTTTTTTTCTTTTGCTCTCTCTCTTTTAATGTTTTAAGTTAGCATACACTCTGATGGGTTTTGGGTGGGGCATTTTCCTATGTATGGGGCCAGGGAAGATGGCTCAGCATTTAAGAGCATCTGCTTGCATTTTCATACATACTTTGTGGCATAGATTGTTATAGTATAAATATTACCCAACCTTGTGACTTCATACCGTTTACAGTGGGCAGTGAATTTGTGCTAAAGAAAACAAGGTGGGGCTGAAGAGATTAGGGGTTAAGGTGTCTGCCTGCAATGCAGAAGGACCAGAGTTCGATTCCCCAGTACCCATATAAAGCCAGATGCACAAGAGGGCGCATGTGTCTGGAGTTCATTTGCAGTGACTGGAGGCCAAGATGTGCGCATTCTCTCTCTCTCTCTCTCTCTCTCTCTCTCTCTCTCTCTCTCTCTCTCTCTGTCTCTTTCTCTCTCTCTCTTGCTCTCAAATAAATAAAATATTAAAAAAAAAAAAAAAGAAAACAAGGTGGTGTATCTTGACCTCTTGCAGTCGGCCCAGGTTTTATGAAGTGAAGCATAAGTGGGGACAAGTAGGAGAGTTGGAGCACTTAGGCAGGACAGTGAGAGAAGTTGATGCACTAACACAATCAGGCTACCTGGCCGGACACCTTTACAGTTTCACATTACATAGATTTTCCAAACTCCAATAAGATATTGACCTCACTAATCATAGGATGCTGAGCTAGACTTTCCAGAAAGACATGGAGTCCAGGAACACACAGTGACTTATCCCCTAATTTATGAATATGTCTGTCACAGCCACACACTGCTGGGATGAATCTCCACACCAGGCACAGTTTTGGGAGGAAAGGATTCATTGAAGTAACAGATCCAGGGGAAGTTCCATAAAGGAAAAATAGGCTGGCTCCCTTTCACAAATCCAATCAGAGAGAGAAACCCAGCACCTCCAAAGCAAGCAAGCACACTCCCAACTCCAACTAACAAAACAGCAGGACTGCCAGACTTCAGTTCTGACTGCTCTTTGCATATGTATCACTGGAATTTTACATCCACCTTAGAAATACCCTTGGAGGCCAGGCTAAGGTGACACCTCCAGCAAATCTTTAATACACTTTTGAATCTATTGGAGGACATTCAGTTGAACTACCACTATGTCTTCACTGGGAAATTGTAAAAATTCCGCAGTCCATTAGCGAAACACTCTTCCTAAGGGTCTATGCTCTCTATGTGCTTGACAAACCCAGTCAGATGCAGACTAGCTCTTCTAGACAGTTCTGAGCCTGCCATGTTTAGTGTTTGGTTAAGTCAGAATTCCAGTCCTTGCCTTCCAAGTGCATGTGGATAGCAAGACTTGAAGGAGTTCATGACTCAGAGGGGGCTGGGCTGCTGCTCTTGGCTGGACAGTGATTTCTGTATTCCACAACCAAATGAAAGAAAATAAATAAACAGCTTATCTACTTTTAAGTCATCAATGTCTTCCAGTTTCATGATCTTGAAATTTAGGACAATTATGAGCCCCTTGCCATCTTTATTAGTTTGAACAGGGGTCTAACAGAGGTCATTTCTCACAACCCAAACATTGCTCTCAAGAGACATAACTGGGAATTTCCAATTCACATAAAAGTTGTTTTCCAGAAGTTTCTTTTCTCATCGTTTATTTTGAGCTTGGGCAGCAGTTCTCCAGAAGAGGGGAACAAACTGGTATGCAGTAATAACATGTCTTTCAGCAAACCTCTTTGCTACTGGGAACTTTGGAGAGACACAACAAGGTTTTCTGAGCCCCAGCCTTTCACACCTAGGTCCTGCTCTTGGCCAAAGCACTTGACCTCACTAAGCTTTGGCACAGGGATAGTAACTCCTCTGGGGATTGTTGTAAATGGGTGAGTTGGAGATGGAGTGTGCTTGCTTGCTTTGGAGGTGCTGGGTCTCTCTCTCTCTCTTTCTGCTTTAACTGTGAAAGGGGCCAGCCTCTTTCTCCTTTATGGAACTCCCCCTGGATCTTTTGCTTCAATAATGAAGGCACATGACAGATACCCCATTCCTGGACCTAGAGGAGAAAACAGTGCTGAAAGCCTCTCACGTGCCTCTGTAACTACTTTGCCACTTGCAATGTGAAATGGTTGTGAGGAAAATCCCCTGCAGCAAGGAACACTTCCCTCTTGTCAAAGGTCCATTTGGGAAAGTCACCAAGATCCGTGGGGTCACTCTCTTCTGATGGGGATGGTTCTTTTGAGTTCTTTCTGGAGCTGGTGTTCATGGAATCCTCCTCACAGCCATGGGAGGAGATGGTCCAGATTCCAAGCTAGAAGAGCCTCGTGGAGCTGGCCCGTTCTCTGCTGTGTTAATCCGGTAGAGGGATAGATGGCTGAATCGGAAATCAACCTGGGACTTACACTTCCCTCTCGACGGGACACACACCCAACCAGAATCAATTGGTCATCTCGGGCTTACAGATTCCAGGGGAAGCTTCATCATGGTGGAAGAAGCTGGCTCACTTTATCTTATACCCATAGCAGGGAGAGAGAAAAGGAACAGCCAGCCCAGCTGACTCAGAACACACCTAGTAGGCTGGACTCAAGATCCATCCGCCCCCAGTGACACACCTCCCCCAGCAGGGCTCCACCTGCTGGAGACTAAGGAGAAAGCTTAATCTTTTTTTAAACATCATTTTTAAAAAATAATTATTTTAGGCGTGGGGAGAGAGAGAAGTGGTCCCGCAGGGACTCCTGCCACTACAAACAAACTCCAGATGCATGAGCCACTTTGTGCATCTGGCTTTAGGTGGGTACTGAGAGTCAAACCCAGGCTGTCAGGCTTTGCAAGCAAACCATCTCTCCAGCCAAAGAAGCTTAATCTATATCTATCTATCTATCTATCTATCTATCTATCTATCTATCCCAAATGCTGTGGAGACATTACATTCAAGCCAGCACAATGCTTTTCAAACCTTAACATTTGCCCGATCCAACCATCTGTAAAATGATTCTTGCTGAAGGCTTTGTGAAAACTACTGGAGTGGATGGATAGTTCTGAATTTTCTATCACGTACGAGGGGGTTTCCATTGAAACATATCCTTATTATGCTGCCAAAACCTTATTCTGCACTATGTCTCCCTAAAAAGAATAAAGTTTAAAGTCGTCTATTCTTCAATATGTAAGCTTAACTGTGAAGCCAGGCATGAATCCATGGCTACCTGCACTTCCCTGCATATTATTATATTCTTAGCAAACTTCACTGCAGCCAAACCACAAGATTACTTTGGAAATGCTACATTACTCCCCTTATTCAGCAGACCTCTGGCCCTTCTTGCTTGCTGAGAGCATGGAAGGCCAGAGCTACGCCCTCCCCACCCCAGGGCGATGGCATGTGATGTCCACAGCTGCACCACACCTCTGGCTATGTGCTGATGCGGACCATGCTTAAAATACCTTGGGACCCAGCTGTGGCTCCCTGACCCTAGGGAGGAGTAAAGCCCCCCAGGAGAGGAGTGCCACCTCGGTGCTCCAGCCCAGGGACGGGGAGTCCCAGGAGAGGGTGTCTTTGTGGTGGTTTGAGAACATGAAGAGCTAGTGATAAAGGCAGGCCAGGATGCAGATGTGTGTGGCTTTGGGGATGGGGTGGGAACGCTGGAGAGGGTTTGAGAGCTTGGCTCCTGGGCCCGTTCTGAGGCCATATAGCAGGAGCACATGGCCCTGAGAAGGTCCAAACCACAGATATGTGGGCTGTCCCAGCAGCCGCCTGGCTGCTTCTGAAAATGCGCAAATGAAGTCCAGTAGGACCCACACCAAGTCCCTTGTCCTTGGGAATCTTGGATGCTTTGCCAAGATGAAGACTCTGGAACAACTCTATAGAGTCTTCAGTTTGCAAGAAAATATTTCTTTCTGGGCGTTGTGGTGCATGCCTTTGAATCCCAGCGCTGGGGAGGCAGAGGTAGGAGGATCTGTGGGGCTGTGAGTTCCAGGCCAGCCTGAGACTACATAGTGAATTCCAGGTCAGCCTGGGCTAGGGAAAGACTCTACCTGGGGAAAGAAAAAAGGAAATAAGAGGAAGGCGAAAGCATTGCTTGTCTTCTCGCAGACTTGAGTGTAGTCTTGTTACTGGATAATTATCACAGTCAAAGACCCTGGAAGGCTGGAGAACTTGCTGTGTTCCTATCTAGGGATACTTGATAACAAACCTAAGCTTCCTCGCTGTCCATCGGGCTTTAGTTCCTTTAATGGCTCTAGGTTTCAGGAGTCTTCATGTTTCATGGTTAAATCCCTGGGGATAAAAAAGCTTTGGGTGCTTATTTTATATTTTAAAAAGTTTAAAGTACATAGCTTTGTCTCTCCATAGAACTATGCCTGTTTTATCTGCCCGGCACAGTGCCACCTCCTGTTGGAGTTTCTTTTGCTATTAGTCCCTAGGTTTACCTCTCCAGACAGGAAAACAGCTTACAAATACAATTAAGCTATATAAGAAAACCTGAGTATTTAGCTAATTGCCTGCTGCTGTTATTTCAAAAAATTAAAATTCTTCTCTATGGAAAATATTTAGAGAGCAAACCCTACAATAAGATTTATAGATTATTGTTTAAATACTTGTCCCTTGTTTGTGGTGTTTGAGCTACAGCACACTTTGTTAGCCTGTGTTAAGGTTTGCATAAGTACTTGGCTTGGTAGAGTTGACTACCAGAGGCTGTTTTAGGGGAAATGCACAGAATAAAAAGATTGGCTTTTGTTCAGGTGTGTGTGTGTGTGTGTTCCTGTGTGTGTAAAGGCATGTAGCCCAGGCTGGCCTCAAATTCACTACATAGCCTTCAGCTCCTGATCCTCCTGCCTCTGCCTCCTAAGTGCTGGGATTTAGAACACCACTCCAGTTTTTGTTGTTGTTAAGTCTCACTCTGTGTGTAGCCCAGGCTGATCATTATGTAGTCCAGGCTGCTCTCCAAGTGGCTGCAATCCTCCTGCCTCAACTGGTCCCTTGGGAGGAGTTACAGGCGTGTGCCACCACACTCCTGAGATAAAATCAATAAAAAGGAAAGAAAGGAAACCAGCCTTTCTTACTTACTGACCACAAAGTCGACATTGGTGAAGCAAGCAGGCAGGAATGACCTAGATCTATAGAGAATAGCTTCGTTCTTCCTTTAAACAATGGGTACAGATGACCAAGAGACGGAGAAGTCGGGTCAACCGGCCTTTCTCAGCATTTCTGGTTCTGATCTGACATTGACCTTGCGCATCACCTGTCAATCATAGTGACACCTGTCAATCAAAGTGGCTGGAGCCCCCGAACTTCACGGTCCCCTGAGTCCTCCCCCCGCACGCCGGCTGTCCTGAGGGGGCTGGCCTGGGAGTCAAGGCCAGCCAGCTGTCCTGAGGGGGCTGGCCTGGGAGTCAAGGCCATCAGCTGATCAGACATTGACCTTGCCCATCACCTGTCAAAGTGGCTGGAGGCCCCACATGTCAGGGTCCCCTGGGTCCTCCCCCGCACGCCGGGTGTCCTGGGGGGCTGGCCTGGGAGTCAAGGCCATCTGCTGATCAGACATTGACCTTGCGCATCACCTGTCAATCATAGTGACACCTGTCAATCAAAGTGACTGGAGGCCCCGCATGTCAGGGTCCCCTGGGTCCTCCCCCGCACGCAGGTGTCCTGGGGGGGGGGGGGCTGGCCTGGGAGTCAGGGCCATCAACTGATCAGAAATTGACCTTGTCCATCATCTGTCAATCAAAGTGGCCAGAGCCCCCGCACGTCAGGGTCCCCTCGGTCCCGTCCACCAGCACTGACGGTGTCGCCCCTGTCTCTTCTCTCTCTCTCTCTCTCTCTCTCTCTCTCTCTCTCTCTCTCTGTCCCCAGGGACCCGCTACAGCTGCAGCAGCTGCAGAACCAGGTGCGGCTGGAGCAGGAGGCGGGCTCGCGCGGGCCCCCGCCGTCGCCGCCCTTCCCGCCGCCGCCCGCCTTCCCCGAGCTGGCGGCCTGCGCGTCGCCGGCGCCCGCGGAGCCCATGAGCGCGCTGGCGCCGCGCCCCGCCGCCGCCTCCATGCAGTCCTCCGGCTCCTTCAACTACGCGCGCCCCAAGCAGTTCATCGCGGCGGCGCAGAGCCGCGGCCCCACGCCGGCCTCCAGCCCCGGCTCGTCCAGCCTGCCGTCGCCCATGTCCCCCACGCTCCAGCGCTTCGGCCGCGCGGGCTCCGAGCACGACGGACCCTGGGGCCCGTCCTCGCCCTCGCCGCCGCCGCCGCCGCCGCCGCTCTACAGCCCCGGCTCGGCCTTCCCGGTGCCCGACGTGTTCCCGCTGCCGCCGCCGCCGCCGCCGCCGCTGCCCGGGCCCGCCTCGCCCTGCCCCGCGCCCGCCGCCCGCCTGGCGCCCGGACAGACGCCCGCCGCCTTCCTGAGCTCGCTGCTGCCCTCGCAGCCGCCTCCCGCGCCCGTCAACGCCCTGGGGCTGCCCAGGGGCGTCACCCCAGCGTGAGTGCCGCCCAAGCCCCGCCCACCCCGAACACGCCCACCAGCCCAGGACACGCCCACCAGGTTTCTGGGCTGCCCAGGGGCGTCACCCCCGCATCAGTGCTACACGGATGGCCCCGCCCACCCAGGCCAGGCCCCGCCCACAAGGGCCCTGGAACTGCCCTGGGGCTCATCCCCGAGGGAGTGCCGCCCGGCCCCGCCCACCCTCCACGGCCCCGCCCATCAGGGGCTCACCTCGCGTGAGTGACGCATGAGCCCCGCCCACCAGGTTGCTGGGGCTGCCCAGAGGCGTCACCCCCGCATCAGTGCTACAGGCCTGGCCCCGCCCCCAGGTCACGCTCACCCAGGCCAGGCCCCGCCTACCAGGGGCGTAACCTCGCGTGAGTGACGCACGAGCCCCGCCCACCCAGACCAGGCCCCGCCCCACGAAGGTCCGGGTTCCCCGGGCATCTCTCCCTCCCCCCACCCTCCAGTCACCCCAGGTGTTCCCGTGTCCACACCACACGCACTGGGATTCCCCTCAGACTACATGGGGGTGTCCTTAGCTATGGTGATCGCACATGCGCATAAACAGCTCCGTAATTAAAGGACCTGCCCTGGGTCACCATCACTCACTGTCTGACTCCCAAGGCTCCCGGCACCAAACCGTCCGTGTTTCTGCCGGTACCCCAGGAGGGCTTTGAGAAAATCTAAACTACGACTAACCCTTAAACACATCCAGGGTTGGGGGAGCATGCATGCCTTCATATCATGGAGACGGGGCTCCATAGGACAGGATTCCATAGGGACAGGGCTCCATAGGGATGGGATTCCATAGGGACGGGGCTCCATAGAACAGGATTCCATAGGAACGGGGCTCCATAGGGACAGGGCTCCATAGAACAGGATTCCATAGGAACGGGGCTCCATAGGGACAGGGCTCCATAGAACAGGATTCCATAGGGACAGGGCTCCATAGGGACGGGATTCCATAGGGACAGGGCTCCATAAAACAGAATTCCATAGGGACAGGATTCCGTAGGGACGGGGCTCCATAGGACAGGATTCCATAGGGATGGGACTCCATAGGGATGGGGCTCCATAGGAACACAGCTCGCCCAGCATGCATGAAGTCCTGGGCTTGACCCTCAGCACCTCATGCACCAAGGCTGCTGGGCATGCGCCTATAACTCCAGCATCCCTTGGGCTCACTGGCTACCTAGCCTCATCTAGCTGAACTGGTGAGTTCCAGGTTCAGCCAGAGACACTGGGTGGAGAGTGGTTGAGGAAAACCTCAGATGTCAACTTCTGGCCTCAGCACACGCGCGCGCGCGCACACACACACAAGACCAGCACTGCTATATCTTGCCTTAACCAGGCAGACCAGAGAGCTCCAGTCAGCAATGTCTTTCCTTGTTGGACACTTTGTCCATGTTGATTATACAAATTTTATGTTTAAATCTGGCTTCTCCTCAAATCCTATTTAGAAATGGCATAAGCCAAAGCGAATCTGTGAATGAAAGAATGGGTTTTGTATAGTAATGAGGAGATAATGGGCTTCTATTAAAAGCTGAGTCAGAGAGCCTAAGGAAAAACCATTTCCCCAACTTTTATTTGAGCCTTATTTTTAACTGATAGAAAATGAAGCTTTATGTTGCTACAAAGAAGCCAATTATCATAGGTGCAGTGGAACCAAGCCTTGCTTCCCAGGAAGAAAGTCCCATATAGATAATCTGTCCTGACACTTAGAGAATTCTAGAGCTCAAAGGCACTTCATGGTCATGACCTTAAGTCTTAGGTAGGAGCTGTGGTCTTTGTGGACCTTTGGCTTAGAAATTTACAAAGCCTCCTTATCACTGCCTGTCACAGTTACTTCCTGGAGCCAAGGGTCCAGTCAGTCCTATCAGTTCATAAAAATGAATGGAGAAGCCACACTGATGTCTGCCTGGGAAAAACTCTACATGATGCCAAAGATAAGAAGCTCTCAGGTTGCAGAGCTTTAGCTCATGTCAGCCCAGTGAGCCATTATGTGGCCGCCCTCTTGTTTTCCTCAATCACACACACTTGAATTCATTCTTTGCTTGGAGGCATGTATCGTTCCAAATATATTTTCTTCTAGAATACTGGGAGCGCTTTTTTTAACATTTCTTTTCAAGCAGAGAGATGCTGATAGAGGGAGAGAGAGAGAGAGAGAGAGAGAGAGAGAGAGAGAGAGAATGTGGCCTCCAGCCACTGCAAATGAATTCCAGATACATGCACCACATTGTGCATCTGGTTTATGTGGGTTCTGGGGAATCGAACCTGGGTCATCAAGCTCTGGAGGGGTGATCATGAGTGACTGAACTAAACAGGGATTCTGTAGATTTTGTTTTCTCCCACCTGCCTTGTTTCACCAAAACCCTAAATACCAATTTCAGACATCTGAGGTTCTTTAAGGATGAATTAATTACACATGTCTTTGGTTTTAGTGTTGATCACATTTCAGCCTGGGAAAGTGAAGGCTGCTACACTAAATTTCTAAGAGTATGAGGAGATGAGTTTTTTAAATTCTTAGGCTTTTATTTTTTTAATTATATCTTTATTGTCCATAATTAGATATACTGACTGAGCAAATAATGTGTTGGTTTCCCCAATTCCTCAATTTCCCTCTTCCCTGTCCCCAATCAGCTGGGTATCCTCCTCTGTGGGCAGTCTGGATCAGTCCATGGCATAGCGGGTTATGGATAGCCTAGGAGTCAACCCAGTTCCACCCCCCTGTGTATGTTTTTGATTCTTGACTGTCTGGGTAGCAGGTTGTAGCAGTAACTCTCTCATAGGGAAGGAGAAGATTTATTTTGGCTTCCAGTTCCAGGAAGGATGTCCATTGTGGCAGGAAAAGCATGTCAGGAGCAGGTAACAGTGTCCCATCCTCACATGAGCTCAGAGGAAGGAGAGAGAGAACAGAAATCAGATTTGGACTAGAAAACCTCAAGGCCCACCTCCAAGAGACACACTTCTAGCAGGCTCTCCCTCAGAAAGGCCCACAACCTTCCCAACTAGGGAATCAAGTATTCAGTCACATGAATGGGACATTTGACATTCAAGCCATCAGGTGGGGTCAAGGCCATGGGCACCAGCCGTAACTCAAGAAGGCAGAAGACGCAGGGTCTCCAGAGTGCCTGTTGGTTTGTGGTGCATCCAGTTCCTCGGGGATCTTTCTTTCTTCAGACAGCTGCCTCCTGTTCTTTCCCAAGGTGAAATGTCACCCTCCCCAGAGGTGTGGACAGACACCAGGGCTGACTAAATCTTTCACCTGGAGGCCTTGCCGCAGAGAAAGAAATCTGTTTCTATTTTGATAAAAATTAACACATTGCTGGTATTTGGGCAGCTTCCCCTATGGCCTCGTCTTTGCACACAGTGACCTTGACCTAGAGGTGGACTCGGAGGGTTGACAGTGCCATGGTATGTAGGGCAGTATCTCTGTCTGTGGCTGCGGATCAGTCTGAAAGTGGGTCTGACAGCTCACTGTCGTGGAATGGAGGGGCACTGAGGCCTTGTGCCCCCTCACAGGCTAGGGGCAGCTCTGCTTGGTTGTTTGCGGGGGAGGGGCTTGTTTGTCTGTCTTGGTTACTGAGAGGGCCTCACTGTCCTCCAGCACCTACCTGGGATGGAAGATCGTAGGTGTGCACCACCAGGCCCAAATTACAACCTCTCCCTTTCCTTCCCTCCTCTCTCTCTCTCTCTCTCTCTCTCTCTCTCTCTCTCTCTCTCTCTCTTTCTCTCTCTCTCTCTCTGTCTCTCTGCCTCATTGAGACAGGGTCTCATGTAAGCTAGGCTGATCTCAAACTATGTAGCTATGTAGCTAAACTTAGACTTGAACTCCTGATCCTCCCGCCACTACTACCTGAGTACTAGGATTACAGGTATGCACCATGCCTCCTATATGTTACCTTTAATTTTCCCTCTTTTAGTGAGTAGACTTGAAATGTGGGGTTTGGCTTGAAATGTTACCCCATCTGTCACCAATAAGAGCATTTATCAATGGGAGCTTTTCTTTGGGGGGTGGGATTCAAAGTAGGATCTCACTCTAGCTCAGGCTGACCTGGAATTCACTATGTATTCTCAGCTTGGCCTTGAACTCATGGCAGTACTCCTACCTCTGCCTCCCACGTGCTGGGATAAAGCTTTTATGTGGATGCTCTGAGTGAGTTTATTCTAGATACCTCTCTTTTACAAACTTCCCAGTGTTCCTCTGGCGTATAGGGGCAGGTAGGTGGAGAAGGCTTTCCTAGGCATCTGGAATAAGCTGAGCAAAGCGAGTTTTGTGTGATGTGACTTTGAGCAGATGACTTCTGTCACTGCTTCCTAAGGCTGAAATCTAGGCTGGGGAGATAGGCCAGCAGCACGAGCCCTTGCTAAGTAAACCTGCTGACCGATGCTGCTTGGTGATGGTTAGGGGAGCAACGAGACCCCCAAGTGTCTGGGAAAGCTGGCTTGTCACACGTGAGCTGTACTTTTAAATTTTAGATGCGCCATCTCGGTGGTCTTCAAGTCACGGTGTTGGTTAAATAGTAACCAATATGAAAGGAACCCAACAGATAGAAGGTGCACCGGGCATTGTTCGAGAGCAGGGCCCAAAGGGCTGGAGGCAGCCGGGGTCTTGTCCTCAGTCAGGGATGGTTGTCACTGAGTTGTACAAAATGAAATGTAGCCTGTATGCCTTTGTTATTTTGTTCTGCACTTATGCGAAGAGAGTTAACATTATGAGTAAAGTCCTCTTCCCTGTAAATAAAAGCCTAAGAGCTGAAGGTAGTCACTTTTTGGATTTTGACCACTTTACTAACATAAAATTCAGTTAAAAAATAGAACTGAGCTTTTCATAGGGCATTGGTCACATCTGGGGACACCGACCCAGGAATGACTGCTAATGTATTTTCTTTCTCCATTTACTATTGCAACCAATAAAGGATGTTTGCACCTCGGAAAAATAGAACTGATGAACACTGTGTATCTTAGGCTCTTTAAATGTTTATAAATATTGTGTCCCTCAATATAGAAGATGTTCAAGAGTTGAAATGGCTGTGAGATTTAGTGATCCTCAAATTTCACTGAATTTCAGGAGAATAAAGAAACTTGTAATGGCTTAAAAATACAGGTACCTGATCTCTTAAGTCTAGATTGTACTCTAGAGATTTGAGTTTCTGCAATGTACTGACAGACTTGACTGGGTGGGAGGGAGGAGTCTCTCTGGGGAGGACTCAGTCAGGATGTTCAGCAGGCTGAGGAGGAGGAGAGCTCCTGAGATTTGGAGGTGGTCATCTATAGACCACCTCATCCTGCCAGTGCTGCGTACGTGTTGTTAATGTTTTTATCCTACCATGTGAACACTGTTTTCAAAAGGCAGATGACTTACTGTCAAAGCCTCAGTAAACAGCTCGGTGATCTCTGCACAGTTGGACCTAATGTATACACTCAAGTGCTTTGTGTGGGAAGCCTGTGATGAACTGTTTACTGGTTAAGGTTTGCCTCTGAGTATGCATGGCTGTGGAACCTTGTGGTTTGGGTACAGTTTACTCTGAATAAGCACTTTAAAAAAAATAAGCGTCATGAGGAAGGAGCATCTGTTTCCTAGTGAGCTAGTTTACCATATTTACCATTTATCTCCTGGGGAAGCTAGCCCACACCCTCCTACATTCGACTCCAAAACAGAATCACTTTCAGAGAAAACAAACTCAGTTCCCAAGCTTTGCCTCACACACTTATGATTCCTTCTCCTCCCTGGGTCTCCCCTTCCCATAGGCTCCATTTTGATATCAAATACCAGCCTTACATGTTAACCCTCAGGCCTGTCTGCAGTTTTTAACACACTTCCCTAAAATATTTTCTGAATTGGATTAGCCCAATGAGATGCTCTCTCCTAAAAAAAATGGGATGAAGAAGTTTCAGTACTCTGAGAATCGTTACCTTCTCCACCTCCAGGCTGCCCTCTGTGGCCCCTGCCAGGCTCGCCCTGTGGGTGTTTGCAGAACTAGTAACTTCCTACCATGGTTAGCCTCAGCTCGAGTGTCACCTCCTTGGAGGCTCGACTGACTGCTGACATAACCATCTCTGCATACACCTGTCACCGTATGGCACTACCTGGTGCGTCCTTCCTCCATTCTCTTTTCCCTAATTCGGCCGTCTCCATGGTGGACGCTCACTTTTCTCAGTATTGTGATGATCACTGTGCTCAACATTACACTCCCAGCACCTAGAACGGAGTGAGCACTGAAAAGGGAGTCATAAGGGTTATTTGCACATTCTAGGAAAGTCTGTTCAAGAATTTTTGGCACCGTGTTAAGTGCTTATCAGCGGTTCTGTTTCCCTTGGCCAGTGTCATCTCGGTGATTGACTTCCCGGCTGGATATTTTGCACTGGCCTGTCCAAATCCACTCTCACCATGCCAGGTCCTGTCCTGAGGGCGCCTTCCACTCACTCATGTGGATCCCCAATATTCCTATGGGGCCACATGCTGTTAATATTTCACGTGTCACCGAGAAAGGAGGAAGCTAATGAGGTACATAATGATTAGGGAACTGGCCCAAGTCTTAGGTCGCTCACATAGTAACAGAAAGATGCTCTCGCCCGAGCTCTTTTTTTCTATCCGTGCTGACTCTGGGTTTCTTCTCGTTCTTCCTGATTCTTGTGACATCTCATCTTCCGCGGTCTGTCTCAGGTACCTGTCTGTCTGTCTGTCTTCTTCCACGCAGTCCTCTGCAGCCGTTCTGCCAGTATTGACTTCTGTTTCTCTTTTTGCTCCCATCAGTTTTAGAGTAAGTACCACGCAGTTTGCTCCAGCTTGATTAAGAACTAGCCTTTTGTGATGAAGGAGAGACTTGGGGATTTAGCTGTCTTTGGAAGTTCACATAACATAATGGTGAGACTACCTAATACACAGAATTTCATGTCAGGAAGCCAATCACTTACCGTATGAACCATTGGTTTTCTAGACCTAACCGCATTGGCATTGATGTGTTAGCCTAGCACAGTGTCTTACTGGATGGTCGATAACTATTTGTGGAATGGGACATTGAAATTGATCTCTTGATCAATTCTTATTATAGTTCTAGTTATTCCGAACAAAGAAAATATGAGTACCTTAAGCAAATAAAAATGTTTTAAAACTTGGAGGAAAACAAAAATTATGTAAATGCTATTAATCTTGATTGTTTTGTTACTATTGGAGACAAGGCTGCATAATAGCCCAGGCTGACCTTGAATTGGTGATCTTCCGCTTCCCCTCCTGAGAGCTGAGATCAGAGGCCTGAGACACCACATCCAGCTACATAATACCACTAATCTTGTTGTGTTTAGGAAATTGGCTTGTTGAAAGAAATATAAAATGGATAGGATTTTTATTTGGGTTGAAGAATAATCTTAACTGTACTCTGAAATGATAAAATACTTGGTGGGAGGGACCCAAGCCAAGAAAAATGGCTTCTTCATGAAATGTTCCAGAGCAGATGTTCTAAGTCCACCTGGAAGAGTCGAGTTCACTGAAAAATGCCTTCCAAGCCTAAGACTTACTCTGTTTTAAACAGACAGGAGTTCAGTTGTCCAAGACAATTGTGACTTCACAAACACCAGTTCTGTGTTTCTCATTACATGATCTTGCTGACCTTGCTATCAGCTCTTCCCCCTGTGGTTCTCATTGCCTGAGAATGCAGCTCTCAGTGTAGTTTGACAGCGCGCACGAGAGAGAGAGAGAGAGAGAGAGAGAGAGAGAGAGAGAGAGAGAGAGAGAGAGAGAGAGGCCTTCTGCTCAGGGCATAGCTGTGCAACTTGACTGTGTTGCTCAGGTTTGGTGTAGCAATAAGCTCATGGATGAGCTCACTATCTTCAGGTTTGTTTTGGGGTGACTTTGAAACCCAACTCTTCTGTTTCCCAGAGGTAGAGATATAGGCAAAATAATGTACGACTATCTTTTGAAATGACATAATAATTATTTGTCCCAAACTTGACTTTTTACATGTCATCTGATTTCAGATGAATGTGGCAGAGTGTCCTTGAGTGAGGAGGAAAAGGAGAGAGAGAAGTGAAGTGGTGCATCTGTTCTCTCAGGGTAGAAACATCTGTTCACAAGTACTGTGAATGACGAAACAGTCATGGTGAGAGAGAGACCATTTAAGAGCGCATCAGCATGACAGGTGCTTAGAAGAAACAGGACATTACTAATGGAGTAGACTGGAGGACATCTTTTTAGGAAAGTGTTAACCTGAAGTCTGATGATGTACCATAGGAAAGAGTCTTATGAAAAGCCAGCAAGTTACTCATATTTTTAAAAAATGACCCCATGATAGTAAAACTTGAATTATAAATCACAACTCTCATCTAAGACTCATTCCTCCCTCCCTAAAGAGTAAGGTCAATTCCCAGAATGGAATACAAGTTAACATTTGATTAACCATTTAGGATATTCCATTGCTTTGTTAATGTCTAACTTCAGCATGCAGCGGCAAATAATTAAATGGGTTGGACTTGGGACTACAGATTTTATCAGGATATCTTCCAATGTAGGTATTAGACAGTTGGCCTACAAGTATATGCACAGGGCCCGCTGACTTGCATAGAAGTCTAGGGTAGGGCTTATTCATGGTACATTAGCACAGTGCTGACCCCAAACATGCCCAGGGACCCAGGAACTGTCTTCCTCATCCATCATTGTCGGATGTTGTGGGATCTCTTCTTGCCATGGAGTAAATGCTGCAGCCTTTTCTTTGTTACAATTATGACAGTGATCACCCGTGAATGAAAAGGACTTTTTTTTATCTACAAGTCCCCTTTGAAAGATGGATGGCTTTTAACTAGAGCACCAAGCCCTCTCGTCCCCAGTGTCCCCACTATCACTAGCCAGGACACATCACCTGCCTCTGACAAACTAATCACTATTCTGGAGATAAAAAGCATGCAAAAAAAAAGCATGCAAATTGGCTTAGACCCCTGAATTAAGGGTAGGGGGCACCCCAACAAAATCAGCAAAATTCACCAAGGAAACAGAAGGCGTTAGACCACTGAAAAGAATGGCCTCTGGGAAGAGCCTGGGGAAGCGCAGTACGGCTGGCAGGGCTGGGCAGAATCTTCATATTTGCTGCTTCAGCACTTAGGGATTTGTTCTTGTTGTTGTTTCCAGAAATGTTGAGTGAACCCGTGAGAAGCTGAGAGGTGGTAAACCCAGTGTTTTGTAGAGCAGACTGGTGTCCTCCATCATATC
Organism: Zapus hudsonius; assembly: GCA_004024765.1. Lineage (NCBI taxonomy): Eukaryota > Metazoa > Chordata > Mammalia > Rodentia > Dipodidae > Zapus > Zapus hudsonius. The sequence goes on along the minus strand of PVHP010002762.1, from coordinate 34,002 downwards.
AGTGAGTGGTGTCAGGAACACAGTACTGTGACATGTTTTCAGTAAAGCATGAAGTTTAGAAATGTCCATTCATGAAATGGTCAAGTAAAAGGATAGTTACAAAGGTACGTGTGTAGCTTAATAATAAAATCAAACCCATCCATTTCTAGTACCTTCGTGTATAGCTTGATGATAAAATCAAGCCCATCCATTTCTAGTACTTTCTAGTATGTGACCAGTTGCATCCACCACACTCCCGAAAGACTCAGCCATTACCCCAATTTCTAAGTTTATGATTCTTTTACTTCTTTTTAGACTTTTACCACCTATGTAAGTTTCCCTCTGCTTCTTTATCAAGCGTTCACATGTATCTGAATCACCTAGAGGACTTGTTAAAATACAGACCTCTGGGCTGCAGCCCAAAGTTTCTGATTCAGTGGGTTTGGAATGAGGCTGTAGAGCTGCAGCTAACCTTCCCTTGGGGTCACGCTGACACTATTGTCCACTCTGAGAACTGCTGCCCAGCCCAGGCCACGCAGCCTTTGCTGCTGTTGATATGTACAACTAGTACATGCATTCTCCCAAGACTGGCTTTCTCCTCCCAGAGTTTGTTGTTTGAATTCAGTTTTGTGGATAAAGATAGTGGTAGGGCTTTCCGTTCATCTTGTGTGGGATTCCACTTTCCATTAAGTTCACTCACTTATGAAGGAAAAGCAAAGAACGGGGAAGAAAACTTGCTTATGGTGCCAGCAGAAGTGACTCCACCTTCATCAAGCCCATGACACCAGTGACCCTCAGCTCACAGGGAAGGGTCCTGAGATGTCCCCTCTACTCCTTTAGAAGTCTAGGGAGCATGAGGTCTGCCCACCATGGTAAAACCTGCAGACCTCCCTCCAGTATAATAATAGACAGATGGAAAGACCTTATATAACACTAGCCCACTTAGTCACGTATACTGATGGCGGCACGGGAAAAGTAACACACTTGTTCAGATTTAGAGCATGCCTGAAGAATGCAACATGATGGCCCAGGTGGAAACTCCTGCTCCTGACTTCATGCAATGGTCCACAGTCAGTGCGCAGGCCCAGTAAGAAACCTGTGTAGACATTCCTTTGGGGGATATCTATAAAGAGTATATGAATGATAAATGATCGTAGCATTTAGGCTTGGTCCCTGTCTCCAAGGTATCTTATAATGGATAAGGAAATAACCCCAAATCCAAAATTTTGATCTTAAGTATTTCTAACATTTGTACATTTATTTTTAATATTTTTAAATATTTGTATATTTCTTTGAGAGAAAGGAAGGTAGAAGGCCTCTCGCTGCTGCAAACAAACTCCATATACATGTGTCACTTTCTGTGCCTGGCTTTACTGCCTTTAATTGCTGAGCCATCTCCCCATTGCAATCCTAAGTGCTTTTGTAAATGATAATCAACCTGTGTTTGCTTACAAGGAGTTAGCCAGTGATCTGGAATAAAGTGGGTTACACAAAGGTATAAAATAGAATAATAAAAGTATGGGGGAAACATTTCCTTTTAAAATCCTCTAGTTTGTTGCCTACATTTTTATATGTGTTTACTAGGAGAGTTTAGGAAACTTGCCCAAAAGAGTCAGTTAGATTTTTAAATCTGTTTACAAGTTTCTTCGTCTTTTTCACTAGACTGAAAGGTGGGCCTTCCCTTAGGAAGACCACTAGGCTCATTCACCCCCCCCTTGGGCGTCAGAACTCTGAACACTGGTTCCAATTGGTGTTTCTTGCAGTGCTGAAATCGGCTTTCAGGACTCCTTACCTACTAGTTTGAATGCATGCAACTCTTCAAAGGAAGAATAAATACGAATGGCATGTTGACACACTGCACTCTTTGTTGAACTTGGCTTCTGAGCCAGGGTCTTGACTGCACAGCCTTGTCTTTTTTTTTTGTGCTGCAGGGGATTTCCAAAGAAGACCGGCAGGACAGCTAGGATAGCCTCTGACGAGGAGATTCAAGGCACCAAGGATGCGGTCATTCAGGACCTGGAACGGAAACTCCGCTTCAAGGAGGACCTGCTGAACAACGGCCAGCCGGTACGAGACAGATGGGGGCGTGGGCTTGGACTCTTAGCTACCCACGTCATGGGGCTCTTGTTTTACTGAGGCTTAGATTCATACTGTTATCCCTGAATCTCAACATCCCTCCTAATGAGGGGCAGAGATCAGGGGTGAGAATACAGCCAATGAGAATGACACCGTCAGAAAGAAAAAGACCCACAGGAGTTCCATTCTGCTAGGTGCTGAAAGGGAGAAATGGGTCTCAAATAGTCGGTTCCCAGAATCGGGGAGCTGGAAGTAAAGGACGAAATGGAACAGACTACTTCTACCTAAAAACATCGGTGCTAGAGAAACCATTGTAAAGTTGAGTCCTATCTCATCTCACTCTGCCTGGAGCAACCTGAGAGCAAAGCCTGACCTACGGTCTGGTTCAAGTGTCACAATGCAACTCAACTTGACAACAAAGAGCTTTAGCCTGCAGATCATAAGAGTTGACATGTAAAGACCAGAAACAGACATTGGACTCCGTGGTATTTAAATACTTCCTCAAGGTTTTGTTTACTTGCTTACTCTTTCCTTAACATGTCACGCTATTGTAAAGGGCTAGAAAAAGCAAGCCTAGGGCTGGAGACATGGTTCAGTGGTTAAGGCGCTTGCCTCCAGTGTCTAAGGACCGGGCTTCAATTCCCCAGTACCCATATAAACAAGAGGCATAGAGTGACTCATGCATCTGGAGTTTATTTGCAATGACTAGAGGTCCTGTCACACCTATGTGCTCTCCATCTTCTCTCTCTCCTCTCTCTCTCTCTTTGCTTGAAAATAAATAAAACCTTTTTGGAATAAGGGAAAGGAAAGAAAAGGCAAGCCTAGCAAATACAATAGCTTGAGCAAAGGAGGGGAGTCTCGTGTGGATTTCTCATGGAGCATCACAGGGAAAATATGCATTCTTGGCTCTTCAGTAGATGAGGCAGGTCTCTTCACATAACATCTCTCACACCTATGTTAATTATGTTTTCTGGGATTTTTAATTGTCAGTGAAAAAAATGTGAAGACAGATGATGCTTAATTGGAAAAGTGGATAATGGAGAAGAGGTGTTGGGTGCTGACTTTAATTATTAGGACATCTTATTATGATTAAGAAAGATTAGAAATCTAATGAGTTTTATGTTGCTCATTTTATTGGATCGTGAAGGGATCTTCACAAAAGGAAAATATTTTCTTCCTGAAATAAGTGATTGCATGTGTAATGTACGTACTCTGGAAGTCTTCCCTGGCTCTGTCAGCTAAAGCCTTTGAAAGATTAAAGCAGATGCTTATGGGAACTTTTTCTAGTCAGGTAAAGGCATCTCTCCAGCTTTTTCCCTCCACCAGTTTTGGTTGTTTATTTAAATATTCCTTCTGGACTAGGATTCTCTTGGAAGCCATTGGAAAAAAAAGGGATTTCTATATGCTACTACTCAGCTATATTACAAGTAGTTACATTTTTGCTTACTTGCTAGATGTCTTATATAATTACACATTAATTATATTTGCTCCTTAGCAATCAGTAACATTCACATTAAGTTCCATAGACATCCATATTTGATGCTTCAGAACAAGAAAAATAAGGATTCCTTTTTAAATTATTTATTTATTTATTTATTTGCAAGCTGAGAAAGAGAGGAGAGATTCAGAGAGAATAGGTGCTCCAGGGTCTCAAACTGCTACAAACAAACTCCAGATGCATGTGCCCCTTTGTGCATCTGGCTTTATGTTGGTACCGGGGAATCGAACCCAGCGCCTCAACAGCTGAACCATCTCTCCTGGCCAGGATTTCTAAAGGGGGGAATTCTATAACAACTTTTTCCTAATGTTACATAACATTGTTTATTCTTCCATGTGGTATAGTGGCTCAGAAACAGATCTGGTAGTTTGGCTTCTCAGGGTAACAGGTACATTTTGGTGAAGAAATAGGTGTAAAGTTTGAGGCTGTGAGAGTCAAGTCCTAGAAAATGCAGACCTCCAAAGATGATCCCATTCTCCATGAAAATGGATGATCCCATGCTCCTTGAGAACTCTAGGTAGACTTCTTAAAGGAACAGATTCCAGCTCCCTTGAAACACTGAACTCCCTTATGTTTACTGACTTGGACCAAGTCACCCCAGGCAACGTTCTTACCTCTTCTTATCCCTCCCTGTCCTTTCTTTAGTAAATGAAATAATTTGAACTTTAGGGCTATTTGGCACTTGACTTCTTTCACTTCCCGGTTTCGGCTGGGACTAGAACCAGCAATTACTGGAAACGGTAAATGCACCCAACATATTTTCCCTATTAGGGAATTTCAGACAGTATTTGTATCAGAAGTTTGGATGTTTATCAGAAATAATGTCTGGATCCATGGTGGAGAAGTGCAGGAATGGTCCCACCAGACAGGTGAGAGTGCTCTCATTCCAGTGCTGCGGGCGGCTGCTCAGTGCTGACAGCTAGAGGTTTCTAGAGGCTTCTCCCTGATGGGCATCACCTGGCTTCTGAATCCAGTCATGAACTATGACACTGGCTTTGGCCGGTGTCCTGCATTCTCTGCAGCCATGTGCAATTGTTCTTTGTGGATTAGATTTGCCTCAATTCACTTACATTACACACAGCCTGCAAAGTGTTCTTAGCCGTGAAACCGGTTGGAAATTTCCATTGTGAATATTTCTCTAGCATATACTACATGCCGGATAGTGTTAAGTGACTGCCTGGTAGGATCGTTTCTTTCCTTTCCCTTTTTTAAATTTTGTTTTTTTTTTTCTTGAGATAGGGTCTCATTGTATTCCAGGCTGACCTGAAACTCACTCTGTAGCCCCAGGCTGGCCTAGGACTCAATGATGATCCTCCTGCCTCCTGTGCCACCACGCCTGGCCTGGTAGGATTATCTCTATCAGTGATGTCTGTTCTGTTTTAATCTTATTGACCTGGTTTTGCTTTTGAATAGCTTTCTCTTTCTCTGACATTTCTTCTTGGAACTGACTTGGTTGTTCTGAAGCCTATGTGTGTGAAGATGACTTTCCTATAAATCATATTTTGCTGTTGACATGGCTTCTTTTTTCATCTGTTCCTCATTAAGGATAAGAGTGGCCCATCTTTCCTCTGTATTGTCCACCTTGTCACTTTCTGTTCGCTTTAATTCATGCCACATCAGTTGGTGGCTGCCAGGATTGCTTACCTTACCTCCCAACACTGGACTAGGCCATGAGGACCAGCTATGTGAAGCTGAAGAGAAATAGCTACAAAACCTGTCAAAACTTGGTTTGTCTGTTTGCTTTGATCATGAGTCAACACGTGATTGCAGTGTTTACTGACTTTGTATTTGTGATGACTTCCTTTGTTTAGAGACTCACATATGAGGAAAGGATGGCTCGTCGACTGCTAGGTGCTGACAGTGCGAATGTCTTCCACATCCAGGAGCCAGAAGAAGAAATGGCCAATCAGGTACTTGGCTGTTCTGAACTTCTTGGACAATAAGAATGCTCTGTCCAACCTACCCACCCTCTTTATGGACAACATCCTTGGGATCAGTGTTGTGAAAAGTCCAGGGCAAGTCACAGAAAAGCACCATTGATCTCATCAGTCAAGCCCATAGATAATATTTATTGGGCAGAATCACCCCCCCTTGGTGGTATCTGTTCTTTTTATCTTCTAATGAATCAGCTAATTTCCTTTCAGTATCTTTATGTTTTGCCTGTCCTATGCTTTGTTGCCAAAGAGTTTTGTGTGGGAGAAACACATTCTTACCAATATTTGAAGTAAGCCAATAAATATTTCCCACAATATTCTGATTATCAGCCAAAGTAAATCATCTCTGCTTGGAAAAGACTGTGTCTGTCTTTCTTCATGTATATAATCAAAAAGCACTAAAAACAACAGACCTATGAGCCTTACTGCTACCAGAAAAGGTCATTTTGAGGCTTTGATGTAAGCTGCTTTGTGATCTCTCATGAACTGATCGGAGCTCCCAAATGAAGTCTCCAACTGAAAACAAGCTTTCAAAGCCAGCCTAAGGGATTAAGTAAACTCTTTCTCATGTCTATTGAGAAATAGGTCACCCACAAAAGTTTCACTTATAGACACGAGACTTGCTGTGTCTGATGCTTTCTACTGTTAGTGTTCACTTCTTCTTCTCTGCCTTTACAGGACGTTGGGTCTCCTCATGCTTCCGCAGGGAGTCCTCTGGATGGTCAAAAGGTTAAGCCCTTCGCCTTTCCTCTCTCCTGACTTCCACTGTATCTCTTCCCTTCTGTCCTTCCCTTCTTGTCTGCTTGCCTGTCTTTACTGCTGTATGTTAATTATAAATTCAGTGATCGATTTTTCATTTACTATCAGATGGAACGGATTTACTGCAACGTGACTTTTCTTGTCATTTATTTATAAACTTGGATTTAGTTCTGTATCAGTAGATACTCAGAACATTAAACCTTGAAAAGGTTTTTCACTTGTTACACCTTTCTAGGATGAAAAGGCATTAATTTTTAAAGTAATTCATTTGATAGGAAGTAAAGGAAACAGAACAATTTTTGCTATATTGTCATTTTATTCATGTCATTGTATTCCTACCTTCAAACCAACAAACTGTTTTCAAAAGGTTAAATAACTACCTTTAAAGAAAAAAAAAGTGTGGGTAGTCCATACCTGTAATCCTAGCACTCAAGGGGCTGGGGTAGGAGGATTATTGAGTTTGAGGCCAGCCTCAAAATATAACAACACGAAGAATAAACTAGCCTACATAGACCCAAACAAGCAAACAAAAAAGTCTCAATAGCCCATCGGGAGCATGTTCTAACAGGCTGTCTTTGCTCACTGTATTTGGTATGCTGGAAGACTGTAGCATCCACCTTAAGCACCATTATATGTTGATGAGTTCTTGGTCTTGCTTTGGTGTTTTTAAGTGAAATTTTGGCTGAACTTACCAGCTCTGTTTTCTTTTAAAGAAGTGGGTTCCTAATAGGTGCATATTTAGAAGGGAGGTCCTACGAGCTAAGGTTACTATTTCTATTTGGTAAAATTCTGTGTCCTGCTGCAGCTGCAGGCCATGTGTATTGGAAGCCTTCTGGAGAGAGAGGTACACAGCCCTGTACCAGCTTTCACTCTGCAGAAGAGAACAGTTTAGGAAAAGAGAGCCCTCACCCACCTCATCTCCTCCTCACTCCCAAGAGAAAGGTTTTCTTATTTATTTGGATTTTTTTAATGATAGGACTTGAAGAATATTTGCAATATCCTATATACTCACTTCCAGATGTTTTCTGTGGAGCTGAGCTCAGACTGTGTGTCAAGCCCTATAGTAACAGCCCTGCCTTGTGGTGCCTGGTAGGACATGTGGAATAAGACTAAGGAGATGCTCTGTGCTAGAGGAGACTGCTTGCTAACTTGAGCTCTCTGTCTGGCATAGGAATACAAGGTCTCCAGCTGTGAACAGAGGCTCATAAGTGAGATCGAGTACAGGCTAGAAAGGTCTCCAGTGGAGGACTTTGAGGATGAAGTCCAGTATGGGGATGTTCCTGTGGAAAATGGAGTAGCCCCCTTCTTTGAGATGAAGCTGAAACACTACAAGATCTTTGAGGGAATGCCTGTGACGTTCACATGTCGAGTGGCCGGGAATCCAAAGCCAAAGGTAAGAAGAAACCCCGACTGTGAAGAATTGCTGGGCGCTCAGAAGTTCAGAAGCTTCTTTTGGCTCACAGTTACAGAGTCTGGAAATGAAAGAGCGCGGTGCAAGCCAGAACCTCTGTGTTGCTTCAACTCGTGGAAACACGTAGGTCACCCCATGGCAAGACAGGAGGGACTACAGGTTTATAAAATGAGAAATAAACCCATGGAAATGAAAAGGTTAACAGTGGTGTGACAGCTGAAATGGGAGGGCGTTAGAGGGAACCTCTGAGACCTGACAGTTTCCTGAAGCTCCAGACACCACCTCTTTATTCTCCCAACCAGGTCATTTCACCATCATGCTCTGCCCTGGAATCAGTTCCATCTCCAGTGTCAGAGAAGATAGATCAAAGAAATGGCCTTGAATTTCTCAAACCTCTCTTTAAATAAAATGTGACTTGTAAAATAAACTCTGGTGGGTCAGGAAACGTCTTCAGTCTCTTCTTGATGCGAGATAACAGCTATGTACTCACAGCATGGTCTCAGAATCATGCATTCAAAGCAAATTTGCGGCTTTTGGATAAAATTCAACAACAAAAAATTATATCTCCAAGTTCCAAAGCACTCCGAAAAAGACCCCACATGAGTTTTTAAATCTTATCAAGGCCTAAGATCATTAGTCAGGATCACTGACTTGTTCTCCTAAGGACACCGTGTTCCCTTGAAAGATGGATGTGCCCATTCCCGGACTTGTAGCTGGGAAGTCATACCTGAAAAAAGCAACTTGGGGGGAGAAGGATTGATTCTGGTTCAAGGTTTGAGGGGTCACAGTCCATCCTGGCGGGAAGGCATGCTGTTGGTCATGTGACACTGGCCAGGAAGTGGAGTCCTGACAGTTCTGTAAACCTCAAAGCCCACTCCCGTCCCCACCCCCAGTGATCCACCCCCCTAAGCCACGTCCCCAGCTGGGGACCAAGTGTTCAAATGCTTGAGCCTGGGGGAGACATTTGACATCTAAACCATAACATTAAGTAGGCTTTTGTTTTTAACATAAATGTTTATCCACTGGAATATTTCATAGCTTTGAAGTGCCTTGATTGTTTAAAAATGTTTTTTCCTTTCCATTTCTTTTTATTTTTTATTTTATTTTATTTTTTTTATTTATTTTGTTTTTTCAAGGTAGGGTCTCACTTTAGCCCAAGCTGACCTGGACTTCACTATGTAGTCTCAGGGTGGCCTTGTTACTCAACGGGATCCTCCTACCTCTGCCTCCTGAGTGCTGGGATTAAAGGCGTGCACCACCACGCCCGGCCTTCTTTTTATTTTTTAAGCATACTCATTGTACAAACTAGAATTTTTATTGTCAGATTTTCTTTTCATCCTTCTTCCCTTCTCCTCATGTTCATTCTTTTTTCCCTCTCTATATTATTAATATAGAGAAAATTAAAAATAGAGAATTACTATTCTGTGCATGTTATTTAAATCATATGAAGACTCCTAGAGTGTGGAATATTCATTATGTTTAAAGAAATACAGCCCTGTTTTAGCTTATGTTCTTTTCAGAATAAAATATTCTTTCCTTGGCATGTTTTTTTCTAGTAGAGACATGGGAAGATGGAAAATAATGTCCAAGCTACAAGTTTTCATTCCCTGTGCCCTCCTCTTCTCTTCCCATTGGCAGTCTTGGTAAAAAAAAAAAATGTAATTATTTATTCTTACTTGAAAGTTATATTCTAAGAAAAAAGGAAATGGGAAATATGCTAAAGGGAAAGAAAGCCTCTGTACATCCAATATCGTGGCGCAGTACAGAAGGAAGAAATTACATCCTAGTTACAGTGTTTCACCAGAAATAATTGAATCACGAAAAAACGTTGACCTAAGAAGTATGATGCCTGACATAATTTAATTTTAGTACTGAATGTGTCTCTAGCTGGTGACTAACTTTTAGTTCGAATGATTAATATATAATACAGTTTGCATAATTTAGATCTAACTTTAAAACGTTGGGGCTAGAAAACCTGTAATGATTGAATTCTGATAATTGATGTATTTCTTTAGTACTATGTATGTGTAATTTTCTAGTTTAAAAAAGAGCTTGTCATTATTAGCTTTGTGGGTTGGCATATCAAGTAATGAGTTTCATCAGCATACGTGCGTGTGTGCGTGTGTGTGTGTGTGTGTGTGTGTGTGTGTGAGAGAGAGAGAGAGAGAGAGAGAAAGAGAGAGAGAGAGAGAGACTCACTGTTCTCCTTCCTTCCCCTGCTCCTGTTGGCCTCCCCCACACAGCGTCCCTCCTTCCATTGGTTCCCTTTCTTCAGTCCTTCCCTTCTGCTTTTTTAGTATATGTATTCCTTTACTCTGTTTAAAAAGTAGAACTTAAAACCAAAGATTTCTCAGATTCAAATGCTTTACAAAGTCGAGTTGGTTTTTAAACTGGTAGGCCTGGGTCAAGCATGGTAATGAGGCAGTTGGCTTGAAAGGATAAGGTTTTGTCTAACTTCCAGTCTGCAGCAGGCTCCATGCAGACTTAGGTCAGCTCCTCTATGGTGTTTGGGTGCATGAGGAAGGGCCCATCTTGCACCTGCCTGGTGAGCAGAGAATACCACATTTTATCACACCTCGTGGACCAGCGGTTTGGTTTAAAGGTCAGGCAAGGATGGAGGCCACACTTGCTAGTCAGAAGGACCAAGAGTCCTCCTGTCCTTGCCTCTCTGATGCTGGGATAACCATGCCCCACTTTTACATGGTGGCAAGTGTCTTACCCAGGGCACCGTCTCCTGAGCCTTCTTGGTTTAACTTGTTAGCATGAAAACCTGGATCCATTCTTCTTGGTTTGACTTGTTAGCATCAAAGCCTGGATCCACTCTGCAGAGCACGTTGTTATTTGCAGTCTTTCCAGACAGTGGGAATCCATTTGTGATCTTTAACCCTTGCTTCCTTCCACAGATCTACTGGTTTAAAGATGGAAAGCAGATTTCTCCCAAGAGCGCTCACTACACCATTCAGAGAGACCCGGATGGAACCTGCTCGCTCCACACTGCAGCCTCCACCCTGGATGATGACGGCAACTACACCATCATGGCTGCCAGCCCTCAGGTGAAGAGGCTGGGGTGGGCTCTTCTCTGGGTCTAGGACTTACAGGACGCTGACAGGACAGAGGAACTGCCTGATTAAATGGTGGATTTGCACTTTTTTGACCTTTGGAACTATATTCCAGATCCTACATTCATCTTGCTTTTGTAAATGTTGATTTCGTCAAGTATTCATGCCTCTGTAGAGATCATTCTGGTATACAAGTGTTCCTTCCACAAATAATGAGGGCCTTCTTACATTGGTGGGGTTCAGTGGTCAAGAGGACAAAGTTCTGAGACAGAATAGATGCCTGTAAGTCAGTCAATTTTATAATTTCAGTTAAAGTTAAGTTCTATGAAGAAAATGAAAAAGAGCAAAGGATATATAGACTGAGTAGGGGGCAGGTATAGATTATAATAGAAAACCTCAAAAACATATTCCAGAAGAAACATATGCAAGCCATCAATGGAAATGTTGTCCCAGAATTTAAACTATTAGTAGAATCCACCTTCAGCATAGAAACTATCATTTTGATAGAACCTGTGTATCACACTCGGGATGTTTGTATCTAACTGCTTTAGCTTATATTGATCTTAGATTTAGGATGGAAAAACATCAGTTGCCCTCCTAGACTTTAGTAGGCAGCAGGGTGCCACGCCCACAGCCCAAGCCTACACATCCTTGTTTATTGATCATCTTATATTTTAGGCACTATGCAGGGGACACAGAAATGAGTTACCATTAGAGCTCAAATATATGACAGGGTAATCTTCCTCAGTCCACAGAAATACATAAGTCATAAAAAGGAAGCTAAAGTTAACAACTTTATTATGTAACTAGTGAGATAGTCCAGAAGTAATACTGTTTTTAATATTTCATTTGTTTGTTTTTGAGCAGAGAGCAAGACAGTGTATACATGGGTTTGCCAGGGCCCCTTGCAACTACAAACAAAATCCAGATGCATGCATTACCTTGTGCATCTGGCTTTATGTGGGTGCTGGGGAATTGAACCCAAGGCAACACAGTTTGCAAGCAAGCACCTTTAACCCCTGAGAAATCTCTCCAGACCTCTGTTCTATGTTTTGATAATTTTATGTGTGTGTGTGTGTGTGTGTGTGTGTGTGTGTGTGTGTGTGTGTGTGTTCACCAGGTTCTCTTACCACTGCAAACAAATACCAAATGCTTCTGCCATTTTTGTTTACATCCAGCTTTATGTGGGTGCACTTTTAATGGCTAGGCCATCTTCCATGTCCCAAGATCTATTTTCACAGTTTCATATTCCATTGCTGTTTCTGAAAGCATATTGGATTAGAAACCATTCTAGTGTGTGGCCATACGATGCTGAATGTACTGAATCCCATCAGATCTCTGAGCTACGCAGAGTTGGTCCTGGTTAGTGTCCAAATGGGAGAAAATGATATTAAACAAAACTTGGAAGTTTTTATAAACTTAAGTATGATTTATCATATTTTAATATTCTAGTTCCATGCAGAGACATTTATCAGCAAACTGTTCAGATTGGAATGAGACAGATTGTACCACTCTCTGCTATGGAAAGCTCAGCAAAGTCCTCACTGGATGAGGAGGAATCTCTACAGCAGAGCACCTCCTTAAAGCTCTGTTTCATAATAACAACTTCCTGGCCACCACCCTGAAAAACAGACAAAATCAAAACCTCTATCAAGAAGTGGCATTTTAATGCTATGTTCATATTTGTAGTAATTGCAGAAGAAAACAAAAGTAGAATTTGCTTTTTTTTTCATACTGCATTTTCAGTACATTTCCTTAGTAACTAACAAATTTCCATAGAAATGAACAAATTTCAAACTGTTTAAAAGAAATGGTGGAGAGCTCAACAAAATTCGAAATCTTCTGTTCGGTCCTTCATTCCTCTTTGCCTCTAGAATGGCTGGGATTTATTGCACGATAGAATTATCTGTGTTTCTAAAGTTCTTGCCAGCACTGGGCTCCTGGTATTAATTTCAAGGCAGTTTCCCAGCATGTTTTAGAATGTTGTTGGAATCAACCATTTTCTAGAACAAAAGAGCATGAACGTAAAACTGCACTTGAGTCTCCTTCTGCTCTTCTTCTGGCAAAAGTTCTTCTAAGGACAGCCAAGCGGGGAGCCTGGATGCTGGACCCACCTTCAGGGGCCATATGTCTCCTCACCTAGACTCTTCTGACTGGTGCCAGTGTGATCACTCCATTCCACATGTCTGAGATAACATCAGACTGTGTCACAAATGCATACAATGATAACTTTTCAATTAAAACAAATAAATTAGGGTTGGGGATAGCTCAGTTGTCAAGAGTGCTTGCCTCATTTGCGCAAGGCCCTGGATTCAATCCCCTGCACTGCAGAAACCAAGTCTGGAGGCATATGCCTGTCATGCAAGCACTCTGTAGACAGAGACGGGTAGATCGGAAGTTTAAGGTCAATCAACTATATAAGGAGTTTGAGATCTACTTGAGATGCTGCCTCAAAAACAAACATAAAAACAATCTTGCCCAAAACCCTGTGCCTCCTTGCCAAGGCAAGAAAGGAGTGAGGGAAGGAAATCTCAAGGAAGAAGCAGTCAAGACAGTGTCCAGTGTCATTACGGGGCTTCAAGCAGATCTGAGTTGCCATGCCTCATGAGCTATGTTGACGTCATAGTTCCCAGGAAGAGTAGTGGGTCTTTAATCAGTGCTCGTTATGACCATCATTCTATTTCACAGCAGACACTGGACAGAGCCTGGGGAGCCAGGATGGCAAAGACCCGTTCTGCTTGAGGTTGCCTGGCCCTCAGTACTGTAGTGAGCAGGTCAGCTGGGGTGGGACCTGGGGACTTGGTGCTGGTGTGTGGTTCCCCATGCCTCTTTTCCCTCCAGCACCTCGTGGGTGCGGAAGAAGTTAGAGCAGACAGGGCTCTGCCTCAGTGGTCACAGCTGTGGCTTTGGTGGAGGGAGCTGGTGCTGGGGCCACACCCACACAGAGCTGACACCCCAAGCACCCTGGGATCCAAAAGAAGGCCCAGGGAGAGGGATTGCTGCTTCCTGATCCCACCTTAGCAGGGCTCTTTGGTTCCTGCCTCCCATCCTTTGGAGAGAAGACTGCAGGCACATTAAAGTCCACAAGTTAACAGCTGACTTGATGTCCTTTGTTACCGTAAATTCTTGTCAAAAGCATTTGGGCTTGAGAAGGAGGTCGCTAGCTCACTGGAGCCTAGATGATGTGAAAAGACCCAGGGAAAGAGGGAAAGAGGAAGAGGCTGGAATGGAAACACGAGTTCAGTAATAAAACCCAGAAGGCCAAGGCTTCCAGGGCAGTGGAAATAATACAACAAGCAGCCAAGAGAAGGGTGAGAACCAATGAGAGAGGGAAATAGTAACTTCGGCAGGATATTTTATAGAATATAGTATTTTTCCACCTGGGTTAATCTTTGGGGGATAAGAGACACTAGAGAGTGTTGGCTGCATCCAAATCCTACTTGGGATAGAACGCATGGGCCTAAGACGTGTGGTGATGGGGTGCATACTGTGCCCAACTGTTCCACTCAAGTCACTCATTAGAGACCAAAGCCATTGCCCCATACTCCCCCACAAAACCAGAGGACCATCAGGAAAACAGCTTGTTTGAGACCCGACTCCTATCTTTAAGACCGACTAAATCTAAACATGAGTGTTTTCCTTTGTTTTGCTGTGTTGCTAAGTTACTTAGTCCACATTTGGGTTTTTGGATGCTGTTTTGCAGTCTGATGTTTCCTCCAATGGCATTATGTATACAAGTGGCAAGCTTTTACAAAGACTCGCGTGCCACAAGTTAAATTCATAAACTATGAAACATAAATGTTATTTTCATATTACATAAATAATTGGCTTTGCTCGAGGCATCAAGTAACCTTTACAAGCTGACTGTTTAATGCAGAATCTCATTAATAATTCACATGTCTTATTTGTACCATAGCTTTAAGCTCTGTGGAATTTTTCAGAATAGAAAAGCAACAATAGAGCTAAGTATAAAAAGCTAGTGTGTTGTTGTGTGAGTGTGTGTGTGTGTGTGTGTGTGTGTGTGTGTGTGTGTGTGTGTGTGTTTTAGCACTCTGGCTTGCTTTTAGTTTCAGTTGAAGTGCTTGTATATATTCTTATTTCATGGGTTAAATAAAGCAGATAGAAATAAGAATGTTAAAAGCATTAATTAGTACATTAGAGCCTTCTAATTGTGATAGCTTCTATAGTTAATTGGCATATTGGCCTGATTAAAATCACTTAATGTTAAGAATGTATGAGTGTTCTCATAAAGAAGATGTTCACACTTAAAGCCTGAACTTTCCAGTAAGGTACACTGGAGACATCATTAGAATAGTTTCACAGAATTCTGGGATATTTTTTCAAATAAAAATATTAAAACTATATAACTTCTTAGTAGAGATGATTTCTAAAATGCTCCTGGTCATATACTGGCTAGTGATATATTTAGATAATAACACTAATAATCATACTAATAATCATGCCTCTTGCAGACCATGTCCTTCCCTTTCTATGCAGGAACAAAGGTTGATAAAGGAGTAGAAAGATTATAAGTACTAACCTATAACTTGTTCTTAAACTTGAGCTAAAGCTATGATATTTGTGTGTATGGTTTAAATGAAAAGCTATGAACGTGGTATAGGAATATATAATCTCTCCAGAATAGTGTGTCAAGCTGTTACACCCTAAAATCATTGAAGAGGGAGAGGAGAGGGCTGAGTTGGAGTTGTCATCCAGCACAGCACCATACGTCTTACACCTCGCATGCAGCCATCACATAAACAAGCCTCTTGAACTTGACCTGCACTTGGTACCTTGAAAGTTTGAATGGTTGGTCTGCTTTCCATATTTTCTGACTTCTGTGCTAAAAGCATTTTGTTTTCCTTTGGGAGTAAATTATGTTCTACTACCAAGAAAAAGAAAATTCCATTACAAATGCAGGAAAAAATTCTTTGTGCTAAAACAATTCAATAAATGCTTTCCATTCGTCTGATTATTATTACCATTATGTCCATACTCAATATTCAAATCTTTTCACATTTTGAATGCTTACTATTGCAAAATATGATAACAAGTACTATAGTTTTTTTATTTGCAAGCCATTTTCAAGGAGAGAGAGAGAGAGAGAGAGAGAGAGAGGGAGAGAGAGAGTGCACCAGGGCCACCAACTTGTGGGTCTGGCTTATGTGGGACCTGGGGAATTGAATCTGGGGCCTTAGGCACTGGAGGCAAGTGCCTTAACTGCTGAGCCAGCTCTCCAGCCCCACAAGTACTATAGTTTTAACCCATTAAATCATCTAAAGTACCCAGTCCTTCACTCCATGGTCCTGTTTTACAGGTGTTCACACTTAGCTAGGAAGGTTGGGGAGCTACCTAAAGTCATTCAGTTGGGAGGGAGGGAACTAGCTCACACACCAGACTATGTGATTCCAGAGCTACAGAAGCCATCCAAGGTGTCTGAGGCTCAAGCCAGCATGAAGACCACTGAGGGAGATCCTGAAGAGATGGCTCGGCAGTCAAAGGCACCTGCTTGCAAAGCCTGCCTGCCCAGGATTTACTTCCCCAGCCACCCACATAAAGCTGTACAGGCATTCAATTTCAGTGGCAAGAGATCCTGACACACACAGACACACACATATACAAAAATAAGTTTTTTAAAAAATGAACTGGGCAGTCAGTCTGTAATCCTAACACTTGGGAGGCTAAGACAGGAAGACTTAACTTCAAGAGCAGCCTAGGCTACTTGTGAGCTGAGAGGAAGACCAGCCCAGACACATAGAATGACCCTGACTCAGCAAAAATAAAAACACACTGAAGGTAGAGAGGACTCATTGGTTAAAATTAGATCCTCGAAAGAATTTCAAGGAGGTTGGGAGTGAAAACGTATCTCAAGTGAAGCATATTCACTTGGAGATTTTTATTGGGGTCAGTTATACCAAGGATGGGACCCCTAAAAGTCACTTTGTTCCACAAACAGAATGCCTTCTGGCCATGGTAACACAGTACTAGCTAGGATTTAGTAATGATGATTTATAACATCACATATTATTTGATATTTATAAGACCATCTTATGTTCTAACATTCAACCCTTATAACATATTTGTGAGGTATGTGTCTGTGTATGTGTACACATGTATGTATCCTCCTCTTGCTGGAAGTTCTAGAAAAAGTCAGAATTCAAATTGAAGTTAACTCACATCTGCTTACCCATATTCAAGGTTAACATGTGTGTGTGTGTAAAGTTAACTTTTTTATAATTTTCCCACTGCATAATGATCTCTTAGTATTAACTTCTCACACTTTTGCCAGTTTGCACACCACAAGAAACGATACATCTAAATTATAAGCATTCTGCCACTGAATCAGCAAAGCAGATGAAGGGAGCTGTATTCCCTGCTAGGCCGTTTGAAGTTGTATATGTACTAGCACACACTTCCTTGTCCTCAACATCAAAAAGGAAATCAGATTTTATGTGCTCATTTAATAACACATCTAGTGTGATATGTCAGCTGTGTAACTTATAGTGAGGGGTCTTCTAGCCAAATGAGTCATGCGTAGATTTTCTATAGCAGATATAGATTTGGAGGGTTTGGATGACATGAATTTCCAGATTTCCAACTGTTTTAGAGAATCCCAGTGTTTGCCAGGAGCTCATCATGACAGAATGCTTATCTTGGGGTCTGTGTTCCAGAGACAGCTCATCTATTAGCAATAACCCTCCTTCCCAGTTGTTGTGAATGCTAGTCGCATCTGGTGGCATTGGACTAGTTAAGTTTATTTGGTTCCTCCTCTTCCTACTAGTAATTCCAGATTCTTTGGTCTTTGCTACATCTGTGTGTCTCCCTTTTCTGGATGGCTCTACCCCTAAAGAAGTCTGGATTTTGGGAGGCTGGAGAACCAGGTTGACTGATTTCTGCCCTTCACTAAATCCTACTATAGATTTTTGGATATGCTTCCATATTACGTTTCTTCTACTGTAGTCCACCCTCACTCACTCTCAGTTGAAAAACACAATTCTTCAAAACACCCTGCTTTGTTACCTGTCTAAATTGTCAACTCATTTTAGATAAAAGAGCATATGAGTGTTCATCCGTCCTAAGCTCTACTGCATATGAGTGATGTACATCCATCCTAAGCTCTTCATTTCCCAAAGTCCAACCATTAATGATGTATCTGCTTCTCATTTTCCTCTCTTGCTGTTTCTTTATGGCCAGCATCAGAATTTAAAGGTAGATTTGTTCATCTCCTGGAAGAGGAGACAGTGAAATCATCGTTTGCTACTCTGCTATCATTCAGCTGCTTCTGTTTGGTGTGTGTGTGTGTGTGTGTGTGTGTGTGTGTGTGTGTGTGTGTGTGTGTAGGAGAGGACAACTTCAAGTGTCATCATTCAGGATCCACACACCTTTTGACATTGAATTTCTCACTGGCCTGGAGCTTGTCAAGTAGGCTATACTGGCTAGTTAGGGATGCCAGAGATCCTCCTCTCCCTGCCTCCCCAGTGTTGGGACTGTAAGTGCATGCCACCAAGCCCAGCTTTTCAAAAAGAGGTTCTGGGGATGCTTGTAAGGGAAGCACTTAACTGAGCTATTTCCACAGCCCTGCTTCTGGTCATGAAATATCACACACACACACACACACACACACACACACACACACACACACACTCATTTCCTAAGAGTCATGACACTCCCCTTGCTGTTCTGTGCATGCATTCTTCTGATACAGGCTTGGCGAAAGGACGCCACTAAATTTAATAAATATATTACTAAGAATATCTGCCAGAAAACTAAAGTCTTCTACTTTAGTTTCAGAGTTGGCCACAACCAGTAGATATTTGACCATGGAAAATGGAATCATCACAAGAGAAGAATGTCTGTCAGAATTCAGCTCCATGTGTTAGGGAGACTTGATTTAGCAGATTCATTAGGGTGTCACTTTAAATAGCATCCTAGGTAAAACAGTAAAGCTTATTAAACATGACAAGCAAGTCCTTGCCACCTGAGCTCTTTGAGTAAATACAGTTTAACGGAGGGTCTTAGCAGGGGGAACTGCTGTTCTGAGAGGGGTTTTATTACTAATGGTACAGGAGGATGAGACTTATGGAGAATAGGATGCCAGTCATGACAGTGCGTAATGGTCAATGGTTGTGTGCAGCACGTAATGTCTCTCCCTGGTGTCTCTGGCAGGGCCGCATCAGTTGTACTGGACGGCTAATGGTACAGGCTGTCAACCAAAGAGGCCGAAGTCCTCGCTCTCCCTCGGGCCATCCTCACGCCAGAAGGTATGTCCGATGTTCCTTCCCATACGTGCTGCTTCTTATCAAGTTGTTACTGAACATTCAGTGCTCCTGGGATCATGCACAGTACAGCCACAGAGTGGGCATAACAAAAAGACAGAATGTAGACACGAACTTCAGGTGTACACTGCCTTCATTTTACTCCTCTGCAGTTCAGAATGTGCCAAGCCCATTCAGATACGTGATCTTTAGTTTGTTGAGTAGGACACGTTTTACAAAATACACAGGAATCAAGACTCAGCACCATATCGGAGACAGGAAATACTAGCAAATGTTAAAATGTTCAGTGTCAAAATCAACACTGTCTAACCAATAGCCGCATAGAGGTGACCATTGTGAGGTTCACCATTTCTTAAAATAGGCGTGTTTGGTAATGTACATTCTTAAATCACTGAGTTCAAACATGAACATCATGAGAACATAAATCTTGTAGTCAAGATGTGTTATATTGTAAATGTTCCGACGAGCACCTGCTAATCCTAGTATGTAAGTCTGAGTCTCTGATGGGATGCTGAAAGAGGAATGGCAGGCAGGGAAGGATGTTATTTCTTAGTCATATATTTGAACTTAAAGAAAAAAATATGGATTCCTGTTCAGATAGATATATTCTAGAAAATATGGAAAAAACCTGGATTCCTGTTCAGATAGATATATTCTAGAGAACATCCTAAAACAGTGCTGACTAAATTACAGGCCATGCATGCAAACTCCTCTAATGGAAGAAAGCAGAGTGACTGGGTAAGCATTGCAAAGTGAGGCGTTGTCTGTAGCACCTCATGTGACTGGACCGAGAGCCCTTAGTTCAGCACTTGGACAGCAAGCACCTGAGCCCAGCAGGCTTCCCTCCAAGCTTGACTTCCACCTGTCTTCTGGTCTTCAGTCATTTCAGTGGCTCCCATAAGGTGTTATCTTTACAGATTATGTCTGTATTTGGAGAAGACCGAACTGAATGAAAAAAAATATGATAATCATAAATAAGCCGGAGGTACTAACTTTCATTGTTCCATTGTTACTGTTTTCTAGGTGTTTTTAAAGTTAATTTTCCTAATGATTTCTCACAGTTTGTATTTAATATCTTGTTCATTTCTTAAGTCTTCCCTGCAATGACTTGAAGTTGGTTGGTACAACAGGTGCACGTGATCTGAGAAATTTGTAATCTTGTTTTATAGCAGAAAATAATGCCTTTAGGCAAATAGATAAACTAATGAAAAGCAAAACTTGCCTAAAAATATACTTTGTTTTCCTGACTTACATGAAAAGGAATTAGAAATATGTGAATTTTTGAAATGAAACTGTTACTAGCTACAAAATTAAAATCACAGTAGAAAGTTAGTAGTAATTTCTATGAAACGATTTTATAATTATTAGCAAATGCTGTCACTACTATAGTTTAAGGCTTTAAAATGTTTATTTAGGAAAACTCTCAAATCAGTAAAATTCTGCCCCTCACTTTTTTTCCGTCTGTATTTTGTTGTTGTTCTTGTTGTTGTTGTTGTTGTTTTCAAGGTAGGGTCTCAACTCTAACCCAGGCTGACCTGGAACTTACTCTGTAGTCCTAGGCTGGCCTCAAACTCACAGTGATCCTCCTACCTCTGCTTCCTGAGTGCTGGGACTAAAGGCGTGCACCACCATGATTGGCTTTTTAAAATTTATATTAGTCGTTCGTTGGCAAACTATTTAATTCATCATAAACTTCCAAATGAAATTTCTTATTTTTTGTTTGCTTATTTTTTTTCCTTTTTGTCTTTGTTTTTGTCTGATTTATTTGCAAATCTTGGGTGTAGATATCAGATAATTTATTATTGGAATTTATCATGCCATGCTTTATAAGAACACAGGGGACTGAAAGCCTGGAGATTATTATGTATCCCATGGATTCATCTGTCTACCACATATCATGTTTCCAGGCCTCGCTCCAGATCGAGGGACAGTGCAGACGAAAACGAACCCATTCAGGAGCGATTCTTCAGACCTCACTTCTTGCAGGCACCTGGAGACCTGACCGTTCAGGAAGGAAAGCTCTGCAGAATGGACTGCAAAGTGAGTTGGTTCCTGCCTATGGAACTGCCCCTCACCCTGCCTCTGCCCCATGGCCATCCCTGCAGTGCCTTGGTGATCACTCCATAGATGCACCTTTTCCCAATGGTCCAATTTCTATTCACGTGTTCTTTACTCTGAACCCTGCTCAGATTCCAGCAAGTCACGGGAGGGTTTCATTTATTCCTTTAAGTTTTGCATGTTGTTTAAGTGATAACTCTGATAAGTCTACAACCACCCTTCGGGTAATCTTACTCTCTCCTCTGTCTAGTCCTCTCATTTTTTTGCTTAAATACGGAGTTTTTAAAATATTATTTGGCTCCCTCTGCTGGTTCTATCTGGGATTTCAGGGAAAAGAAACTGCTTCAAGGATTTGGGCATTATTTGCTTTTCAAAAAACAGATAGAGGCTCCTAAAAACATATAGGAAGAAAAAAACATATGGGAAGAATAAATGTATTCTTAAAAATATTTTGTTTTCCAACATAATCGGTTTTTCAGGATAAATATGCACATTAAATTTCAACACATTTTCTTTTTTAAAAAATAACTTTATTATATTTTATTTGAGAAAGAGAGAGAGGAGAATATGGGTGTGTCAGGACCTAGCCAATGCAAACAAACAAACTCCAAGTTTATGGACCACTCTGTGCATCTGGATTTGCATGCATCCTGGGAAATTGAACTTGGGCCAGCAGGCTTTCCCACTGAGCCATCTTCCCAGCCCTCAGTTTTAGACTCTCCAGAGTCCCTGCATTGGAACTACCGCACCACCTACAGTTTCTGTGGTTGGGTATGTCGCCAATGAAATCAGAGACATACTCCCAATATCACATTATTCACAGCAGCCAAAATAAACCATCAACTTAATGTCCATGAACAGATGAATTGATTTTTTTTAAATATTCCATGCACAGTAGACACTCTCCCGCCTTTTCGAAGAAAGCAATACTGACATGAATGACACCATGTTGAGCCCGGAGGACATCAAGTGAAGTGAAATAAACCAGGCACAGAATACAAAGCCTGCATGACCTCGCTTCTATGCAGATCATTAAAAGGATGAACTCAGGAAAAGTGAATGGTGGTTACTGAGGGCTGGGATTGCAGGTCTGAGAAGTTGGTAAAACGAGGCTAAATTTCAGTCACACCTGAGGACAAGTTCAAGAGATCTATTGTACATGGTGACTACAGTCAGTAATCTATCACATATTTGCAAATGAATGAAGATTTTGAGTATTTTAACCACAAAAACACAAACATGTGAGATAATGCATGTGCGCATTAGGTCAGTTTTGCCTTTCCAAAATGCACACATATTCCCAAATACAATGTATGCAATAAATATAAACTAACCATTTTTATTTGCCA
Source organism: Zapus hudsonius (assembly GCA_004024765.1). Classification (NCBI taxonomy): domain Eukaryota; kingdom Metazoa; phylum Chordata; class Mammalia; order Rodentia; family Dipodidae; genus Zapus; species Zapus hudsonius. Next base: position 11,603 of record PVHP010002762.1, on the reverse strand, counting down.
ATTAAAAATAATTTTCTAAATATTTAAAATTTTTAAAGAATCATAAAGGCAACCCCAAAGGTGACATTTTTAGTCAGTGAGGAACTTTTATTTTAGACTATTAGGTAGTACCTCAATGGAAGCAGATGTAAGTGATTTGTATAGATGTTCAGCATTCTGTGATAACTTTTTATCATATTTGAGAAAGAATCCTCAGTACTTTATATCACTGAACAGTGATATAAATGACCCTATATCACTGCCTTTAAAGGGATATTGGGAAATAAAATGGCTTGTGGTTGATTTAACTCTGATGACCTGACCTGGATACAGAAAATACAGAAAATTACCAGGTTGTAACTGTAATCCCAGCATGAGAAAGGGAGAGGCGGGAGGATCAGGAGTTCAAAGTCATTGGCTACATAGATTGAGGCCAACCTGTGTTAAGAGACCCTGTCTCAAAAAAAAAAAAAATCTTGCCACATGAATAGATTTGTAACCTTTTTCAGAGGGAATTTTTTCTCAGTGTGTTTAAGCTTTCAAAAGAGGGGCAAAGTCCTAGTAAGTCAAACACTAAGACAAGAGCTGGCTTTTCCTCCCCTGCCCTGTCCCTCCCACCCTGAGCCACGCCTGCGCATACCTTCCCTGGCAGCAAATCTCCAAACTCCTCTAGTAACAAGTGTGGAAGGAAGGGCAGGTAGAAATTTCTAGACCATTCTCAACTGTGCTCTCCATCAAGGGCAACACTGTAGAAGGCTGACAGATGGCAACCATGCCTACCCTCCACAGTACAACGTGGTATTGGCAATTAAATGTGCTTTTATCTGCTCTCTGGTCAACACAACTGTCAGGGGGCTTAAGATTTTATGACTTTCCCATTGTGATGCTAATGTGTTTCGATGACTTACTGGGTAATTTCAAATTGCTCTTGTGATTCAGTTTCAAAGATTATAGACTAATAATAGTTCTGTGTCCTGATGGATGCATTAACCAGCGTCTCCATAGCAATGGCCACTCCTTCACGAGAAACCTCAAGTGCGTGTGTGCCAGCTGAGGGTGTGTTATTACGATGATAATGCACATTTTTCCCCAAAGAGCTCAGAGCTGACATCACCCCAGGAATTTTTATAGTCCTGGGTGAAGTAAAACAATGACAGGATTTGTAAGTCCTCAGGTCACTGTAGTGAGTAGTGATAAACCCACAGGAAAGCTTGAAATAAAAGAGGTACATACACAACACAAGTCGATTCTACAACCCTTCCCTTCTGCTTCCAAAGGAGGAACTGAAGGTGGTCCCTTGGTCATCTGTGACTTCATCCAGGTAAATTAAAGTAGAGAAATGTACACGTATTTCCTTTCTGGTTTAGGTCAGTGGCTTGCCAACCCCAGATCTAAGCTGGCAACTGGACGGAAAACCCATTCGCCCCGACAGTGCTCACAAGATGCTCGTCCGCGAGAACGGGGTGCACTCTCTGATCATAGAGCCCGTCACGGCTCGGGACGCCGGTGTCTACACCTGCATAGCCACCAACAGAGCGGGACAGAACTCCTTCAGCCTGGAGCTTGTGGTCGCTGGTAGGCTGTGGCGGGGTTCCTTTCGTCAGCTTGTGCTTGGGACCTAATTCTGTGTGATTAAACCATGTGGAGAATAAGTCCAAATGCTGGCAAAAGAGATTGCAACACGGAAATGCCGTGAGGGTGTGCTAGAGGCTCGGCAAACCAGAAGCATGATGTTCTTACTGGAGCAGAGAAGGAAAGGCTTGTAGCAGCTGTTCTGAATCGTTCACCTAGTCATGTACGTGATGACCTCAGAGTTACAGCTGCAAAGACTTCCAGAACTCGAGATCAGTGTGATTACTTTTTAACAGAACATACAGTGTTTTCAAACTTCAAAGACTGTAAATAACATTATCACCTCTATCCAATTTCATAGTTAAATTAAATTCAGATCTTCTCTCTCTAGATGATTACACTTCAGGTAAATTTTATAAGTCTGAACTCATACCCTTGCGAAACTTAAAATGAAAAATAAACCAATGGAAAGGTGTATACCATCCTTAGGAGAATGACATAAGTAAAAATTCTCATTATCTATAATCTGTTTTTTAAAGGAAGCATATCAAAACATAACGTTTGTTTTGTAAACCTCCATTTGCAAAGCACGTCATACGTGTTATGTTGGCGGGCCCCACGCCAGCCCTGTGTGGCTGAGCTGTTACCGTAACTGCTTTAGAATGTTGAGAGGAATGGACATCCCTCACATTAGGCTTCATTTTATTCATTCCTCTCACCTCAGCTAAAGCTGATGTGTTTCTCTGATTAAATGTGCCTTTCGATCACAGCCACAGCTGTCCTTCAGGATGGAGACTTGGGGATCCAGGAGCACACAAACATCCCGGGTGCCTGAGTGCTTCAGTCAGGAATTGGCGGTGTGTAGTGTCAGGAGTCTTTGCCATCAGATGTTAGTTTATGGGTCTGTGTGGACTTTATGAGCCATGTTACCTTTGCCAAATAGATGAGATACCTCAGCCTCCCAGCTTCTCCACAGGAGAGGTGGGGACCACAGTGCTTCACTGCCTTTGAACCAGTGCTATACATCGGCACACTGTTCATACTGCTGAACTGTTCGGATATTAAGAATGACCTTTAAACACTTGATGCTCTTTTCAAAACTGAGACCCAGAGAGAACGGGAAGTAAGCTCTGTTCCTATTCTCCCTCAAGTAGCCTAGGTCAAGGACTATGTAAATTTCAGTCAAAATACAACCTTCTACAGAACTCCAGGTGTTCGGCACTTGAGAATTTCTAAGAGGATTTCCATTCTCTTGAGTGGTCTTCTCACTACTGATTGTGACATGTATGTCACTCCAGATGAGATGGTAGGGACAGGAAGATAGGTAGGAATCTTCACATTCGTTATCGGGAGAGCAAGAGAAAATCAAACCTTATTCTTTCTCTGAAATTGGTTTCACATTGACCCCAGGAAATAATTTTCCACTGGCTGGGGATACTCAAGAGTGTTACTGACGATCAGGCAGTCCCGGTTTTTCCAACCGAGTCTTTTTATGGCTTCCTTCCTATAAGACAATCGTAAAGTTGCCTTTTTTAATAGCTGCCTTCAGAGCACACAAGTGGGGATTTGTAATTTAGAGGACATACAGTCTTGGTTTACAGGTAACTATTTCAGGCTTCCAAATTTAGGTAAAGTTCTATCTTGGACTTTTGTCCGTTAAACCCAGCAGTATGTACTTACAAGTTAACAACCTCCAAAATCTTCTAGGCACACATCTCAGCAGGCTGTGGGGTGACGAATCCCAGCGGTTCACCTTCCCTCTGGCACCACGAGGTGGCAGTAGATGGCTAAGGCTGTGACTGCAGGCCAACCAACATCATTAGTAGCTAAGCCCCCACTGATGCAATCATGAGGCTCTATGGAGCAGATGGCCAGTGGCGTCCTGAATTAATTGAGGGAATTAATTGAGGGAAGGAACACCTTTGCTTGGTAAGAGCCTCACAGGAGAGGACCAGCCTCTTACCACCTGAGGTGATCAGAAAATGAAAGATCTTCTCAGTCTTGCTTGAAGGCTTCTGAATCCTTTTTGCATCATTCAGGATAATTGACAGGTAATTCACCTTGTGTTTTCTCAGCTAAGGAAGCACACAAACCCCCCGTGTTTCTCGAGAAGCTGCAAAACACGGGAGTTGCTGATGGGTACCCGGTGCGGCTGGAGTGCCGCGTTTCAGGAATGCCCCTGCCTCAGATATTCTGGAAGAAAGAAAATGAGTCACTCACCCACAGCACTGACCGAGTAAGGTAAGACTACCCACAGTGACTCGATCCTGACGATGGATACAAAGACGGCTGTAGTGCAGTGTGTAAATCAGTTCTTAGAAGAGTCGTCCTGCACCCAAATGGACGTTTAAGCTTTTAGAGAGAAATACACTGGTATGTGACGAGGCACGTAGTGCTTAACCTAATACCAATTTTTTAAAAGTGTTTCTATGAAAAAGAAAAGATAAATTCATTTGCTGCCCTGGTGACGGGGAGACTGTTCAGGAGCTTTGAGAAGCAGGGCCTCCTGCAGGAATCCCGGGAGACTTCTTCACTCCATGGGGCCAGCCGCCTCTCCAGATAAAGGATGATCCCATTATCGGCTCCTTGCACGGTTCTGCTTCTAACGGCCTAATTAAAAATGATTCTTCGTGTCCAAAGCTACTTTCTCAAAATGTAGAGCCCTAATGGCTTTCTCCTTTTCTCCAGCATGCACCAGGATAATCACGGCTACATCTGCCTGCTCATTCAGGGAGCCACAAAAGAAGACGCTGGGTGGTACACTGTATCAGCCAAGAACGAGGCTGGCATTGTGTCCTGCACCGCCAGGCTGGACGTTTACAGTGAGTGTGCCTCATGCCCCCAGGAATTCTCAAAACAAGCTAGCCCAACAGCACCATTCACACTGCTCTCTTCTCTCTCTCTCTCTCTGTTTGTAGTTTCTCGCCATTAATAGTGAAAGCCCAGCAGGAGAACAGTGCCCAAGTATCAATCAGGAACTCTGAACGATTAGCAAGATGTGCATGTTGGTTTCTGGACGTTGGCTAGTCAGCTGTGGCTTCCTTACTGGGCACCCTTAGGAGCTAACCGTAGACAAGATAAACGCTTCTCACATTTGCTCATTACTGGGTTCTTCAAATGACTGCCTGGTAGCATCTCTTCCTGTGTTAGCCTCTGTCACAGTGTCCTGCGGTCCTCTGAGCCATGAGCAGTCTCGCTGGAATGCCTGCCTCGGCTCCGTGCTTGCTTGTTAATGTATTGAAGCAGCTCGACAGGAGATTTTTGACTCATTGTGTATGTGTATTTGTGTACATGCATGCTAAAAAATTTTTTTAACTTCCTACTGAATTTAAAGACCAGTACAATCACATCCTGTGACCCGCTGATGTAAGGAAACCCTCCATAAAAACATTCTAAATTTTACCTGTTTTTGAAAACAAAATTGTTTGAGGTTCTTCAATATATGAATAGCCTCAACCTTTCTAATTGCCCAGTTATTTTCAACTTATTAATGTTAAAATATCCATCTAGAATTCCTGGCTGTGATGATTAAAGATCACGTGCTTTTAAAAGAGGAAGACGGTAGGATTTAGAAGCTTGTCAACTGTTTTGAAGGATTCCTGCTGCTGCAGTATTACTAAAATAAAGATGGCCTAGCTCTCGCTCCTGCCCTCCTGTGGAAGTAACAAAGTAGTGTATATATAAAGTATCTCCACATTCGCCATGCTTTTATCATGGATGCGTTCAGCCTTTCAAAAGACATTCATTTCTGTGTGTGCTCTTTGTTCTGTTTCTCACTCCGTCTCTTAGGTTGACTGGAACGCACTATGCAACCTAAGTTGGCCTCAAACTTGCAGTAATCTTCCTGCCTCAGCTTCCCCCTCCCCCGCCTCCCCAGTTCTGGAACTGCAGCTGTGAGCCGTGTGCCCAGCTCAAAAGACAGTGTGATCTTGCTAGAAGCATCTAGGGCTCTCCAAGGATGTCATTGGTAAAGATCTTCCCTCCCTCTCTCTCTCTCCTTAGCTCAGTGGCATCAGCAGCCACAGACCACCAAGCCAAAAAAAGTGCGACCCTCGACCAGTCGCTACGCAGCACTTTCGGACCAGGGACTAGACATCAAGGCTGCGTTCCAACCTGAAGCCAAGCCGTCTCCCCTGACGCTGAACTGCGGCTTGGTAGAAAGCGAGGACCTGTAACCAAGCTGACAGCTGCCGAGCCCTCGCCCTGACCAACATACTCCTCTGTCACTTTATGGAAAAGGCAGAAATATACTTTTGACTTATAAGAAATTTTTTTAAAACACCAAAATAATATTTTTCTTACTTGATAGTTAAATAGGTGATGCTTGTAGAAATACACACATTGCACAGAAAATTCACATGTATTGTCCAATTTAAAACTTTTGGAATTGTTGTGATTAAAGTGGTCTGAAATGCCAAAATGCGAAAGGAAATTAAATACTCAAAGGTAACCACAATTTATATAATCTCCAAGTGCCTTTAAACATAGCAAGATGAAGGTGCTACGTAGCATACTAGTGTGAAATGTTTAAGAAGACACTTCCATGACCAGAAAGGTGCAGTGTGTTCAAACAGCTACAGAGAAATAGTGCAATATGTGAGGAAGACAAAGGAAGAGGAACAGACAAAGAAATCCAAGAAAATGCCTCGTCTTTGCAAAATGCTTTCTATTAAACCAGAAGGAACTACTTGCCTTAAATTGTATTCATATCAGGAATTTTGCAACAGGGTTGATGATGACTTAGTCTTCACCTTTTTGTGTGTAGTATTTCTTTCATATGCTACCTTGATAAGAAGCTTATTTACAATCCATATTAAAAGCTAACTTAAATTTAAATAATATAAAGTATTCTGAATAAAGCAGAACTCTGTCACAGTCCATTCCACAAGAGGCATCCTCCCAACCCCACCGCCCACCCCGCAGCCCTAATGACCAAGGTCTGTAGTGTTTGGAGGAAGCAAGGGTTTGGAAGGGATATGGGGAGGACGAAGGATATTATACTCTATTCGGTGAGATAAAAGCAGCAGCGGCGGGAGAGCTGGCAAAGCCTAAAGATGAAGGTACAAACAGCACTGCCGTTCACACGTCAAGGAACAGAAGGAAGGTCAGCTGGAAGTTGGGAGCATATGTGCTAAGGAGATTGGGGTGCAGCTGCACTGTGGGTAGCAGCAAGTGGAGCGTGGCTGCAGGGAGAAGATGCCTGTCTAGTAGAAGATGTCTACTAGAAGGAGCTAGTCTACTTGAGGGAAATGGAGACTTAGGGAGAAAGCAGCAAGCTTAGGCTACAATCTGTTTCTTCCCATTGGCACTAAGATGTGGTGGATGAAAATGTCTAGTTCGTTTCACTTCCCGGGTGGCATGGAACCTTGTCCCAAAGGTCCCAGGCCCCGAGTAGTTTGTAAGGTCCATTTGCAAAGACCGCTTTTTGAATGCAGTGACTGGACATCAGCTAAACTGAGTTGATTCTGACCAGACTTGATGGTGTTAAGTCGGAACCAATATAACCTTTAAATGAGGAAAAAAAAATTTGGCCTAACAGTACAAACATGAGGCTTTAATGGTACTTTGCTACGAAAAGAAAACACTGTGTTCTTTATGAAAAACATATATATCTTTCATTATTTATAAAAGTGTTGAACTTTCTTAGCTTAGTTACTTGATTCATGCATAGTATTTCTTAAAATGATTTTGTAATCACCCATATATTTCATATTACCGCTTTACATGTACAGCTTTCGACATCTCTGTAAGAGCAGCAGCCAGCCAAGGGTTCAGTGGCTAAAAGCTTTGAGCACTGGCTGGAAGACATTCTCTACAGCGTGATACAAGTCTATGACCACACTCGCACGCACTGCTGATGTGGGATGTAAGATACCATCCAGAGTCTCATGGACCTAGCTCTATATTCTGGAATTATGACTTAGGTCATATATTGTACTTGCCAAATTTTTCTGAATGTGACTTTTTTTTTTTTTGCTAATTTGCTGGGATTGGGATTAACTAGCATAATTTTGCCACCTTTTCTGTTGTATTTATAAAAAAATACTATCATACTACTTTGGAGTGTTGTGCTATTGTAATGTGGATTTAACATCAATAAATATTTAATGGTAGTTGAAACTTCATGAAGCTGAAGAGTCCCTTGTTTTGGTTTGTTACTGCTGTGAAGAAAGTCGCCAAATCCTCGTGGAGGCTTCAGTTCTGGAGAATGGCTGTGGAGCACAAGGTGGCCAGTCATCCGAAGCTAAGTGATGGCATCAGCATTCCTCCTTGCAGTGGAGGGGCAGAGGATATGTTATTTTGTCCACCAAACGCTGTGCATCCCCCCAAAGGACACAGGTATCCCTGATCCCTCCATCTTCAAAGCCAGCAATGAGAGTTTCCCTCATATCAGACCCCTCTGGGACTCTGGCTCTTTTGTTAAGGACCCAGCCCCTCTTAAAAGGCAGGCCCACCCAGATCACCTCCCTTTCTTAAAACCACTTGGGGCCGTAACTGTATCTTCCAAACCCCTTCAGAGTTGCATAGACCCAAGTTTGATGGAATAAGAGGTGCATGTACGACAGGGAAACAGATAGTGAGTGGTGTTAAAATCCGCCCTGCATATCAGTTTATTTATTAACACATATATTTATCCATGGCACAGTTTACAAGGGTCCATAAAAGATAGTAATAGAAATGAAAGTGAGGGAAATGGTAAGAGCATCGGTTGAATAAAGCATGAGGCTGGTCTGGGGAAACTGAGTGGACAAAGCACTTGCCGCACAAGCCTGAGTACTGGGGTCCAGGTCACCAGCACCCACATAAATGCTGGGTGGGCAGAGCAGCTCCCCACAATCCCAGCACATTTTAGGCAGGGACAAGGCAAGAGCCTTGGCTAGAGCTCTGGGCTCAGTGAAGGATCCTGCCTTAGGAGTAAGGTAGAGCTCTCAGAAGGCACAATGTCAACCTCTGGCCTCCATGTGTACACACGACGCATATGCACCCACATATATTCCTGCCAACCTGCAAAATGCATGTACACACACATTAAAAACTGAGGCTGTGTATATTAATGCATATATACCTCTAACATTACTACCTAGATAATTACCACAGATAATATGTTTGACTCTAGGAATTCCCTGCTATAGGGAAAAAAAAGATAATAATCTGGTCACAAGTAATTCACAGCCTCCGTTAAGTGAAAACTATATTTTCCATGGATGATAACATTGTGAGTATACATTTGGATTAAACCAGAATTCCGTATTTTACATTGTACCCTGTGTCTCGTGACTTCTTCCTTGCTATGCACCTTACAAGATCCATTTTATATTTTAATGCTGAAAGTATTCTTTATTTATCCTTATATGACCATGAGTAAAATGCAATAGTTCCCTTAGCTTAGTTCACCCAGGAGGCAGGGACCAATATAATGAAAAGTCTGATTCCTTGAAGTTATGGGAATATGGGTCTACGGCATGGTGGTAAGGAATTTGGGTTTTAGTTGACCAGCTAGTATCTCAGCAGTCAACTGTATGTAAACCATGAGGAAGCTACTGCCTGTCCCCAAGTCTGCTGTCGTTTTTTAATTTTGACAATTTTATATGTATATATGTATTTTGATTGTACTCATTGCCTCTTTTATCTCCTTCCCACTGTAAACCACTTCTTCCCAACTAGTCCCCTTCCTACTTTCAGTGTGTGTGCGCATGCGCTCGTGTGTGTAACCACTGAATTTAATTAGGTCTGCTAGCATGAGCATGGGTAGGGGGCTATTTACTGGGGCAGTTTACCAGTGGCTACACCACTGAAGACCATGTCTCCCTGTATCAATAACTCCTTGGGGGTGACTTGGGTCTCCTGAGCCTGTTTTCTTATCTATAAAACAGAGATGAAACTAATGTCTCTCGCGCAGAGTTGTGAAGTTACATGGGACAATAATGCACGGGAAATTTTGGCATGGTGCCTTTCACATGCTACCAAGCTTAGTAGATGTCAGCCAGTATGTTTATGTTTGGGAACCAAAATAACTTGGTGAACATTTCAGTCACCAAAGGTATAGAACTGGATAAGTGATAAACATCTATGAACTTGAGTGGGAAATTTAGAATTTTCTCAATTGTGAATGTAGGCAACAAAACACAAAAGTATAGAGGCACCTGTGACTGTCCCAGGAGAAACTATATTTTAAATATTGTAAATAGCTTACATTGCCATCAATACTCAAGCCAGGCACAGCGGCCTGTAATTCCAGCACTCAGGAGGCCGAGTCAAGAGGATCGGGTTCAAAGCCATCCTCTGCTACATCGGGAGTTTTAGGTCAGCCTGTGCTACAGGAGACTCTCTCTCTAAAGGACAAAAACAGGGACTAGTGAGATGGTTTAGTGGGTAGTGTGAGCACCTGAGTTCAGATCCCCAGATGCTGGGGAGCTTTGGTACTTCCAGTATACCTAACACCAGGGAGTGAGGAGCATTTCCCAGAAGCTCACGGGCCACCTAGCCCAGTGAATGTCAAAGTGAACAGCAATGAGATACCCTGCCTCAAACAAAGTGGAAGACAAGGACTGAGTTTTCCTATGACCACTACACACACACTGTGGTAAGAACATGGCATCCCTCACACAAATGAACATGCCCAAGCATACGTGTACATACACATGAAATAAAATACAAAATAAAAAACATGCTGTTCTCACTGTTGGTTGGAGAATCTGGGTTTTGTTGTTGTTTGTTTGTTTTAACATATAGTAGCACATACCTGGGAGAACCAAGATCTATCAACATGGCAATAAAAGATAGCCTGGCATGAGAGGAGCTGCCTCTATCGCATCTGCCAGAGCACAGGAGACATTGGAAAGGAAATAGCAATTTAAACACCAGTGCTTCTCTCACTACTAATCTTACAACCTCCTCCAGGGAGACAGATGGTAGTAGACACTGAGGAGACTCAAAACTCATCTGAGCAGAAAATCAGAGGATATAGAGAACTTAACACTAAAGGAGACTTATAACACGCTTGCTGAAGCTCAGGGAATATTTCAAACAAAAGGGTGGAAAGATTGTAAGAGCCACGGGGAAGGGAAGAAATATCCTGAGGCACTGCCCCCAACCCCAGACTGATCAATATATTTATGACCCCATAGTGAATATCAATAACCACACTGAGAAGGGCCCTTAAGTGGAATGGGGGCAGAGTGAGGGGAAATAAGAGTATAACCCAGTGAGAATATGACCAATATGCTATATGTTCATAAAAATAATAAATAAAAACTAAATAAAATACCACCAACACTAGGTGCTACCTCAGATTTATAGTTATGCCTACCAATATATGTGATTTGAGCAGTATGTATAATAAATCTGTCTTTAGTATTTGATAGTTATGTTAAAATCTTTTTTCCTATGTAGTTTATGCACTATAAGCATTTTGGTAAGAGTTCCAGATGATTCATTAGTGCCAGAAGGGCCATGCCTGGAGAAACACAAACATGTGGAAAAGAAGACACAGCAAGAATACTTACTCTAGCATTATATAGGACAATTCCAAGGGAAAGCACATAACTGTTTATCAAATAAGCTGGTGCAATCATATGATAGCGAGGTGGTTTGAATCAGATCTCCCTCATAGTCTCGTGTATTTTGAATGCTTGGTCCCCAGATGGTGGCAGTTTGGTGAAGCCTTGTTGTAGCAGGTGTGTTGCTGGGGATTGGCTTAGGGATGCTGTGGCCAGCGCCCCACTGCAGAGGTCAGCTCACTTTGCTGCTTTCTGCCACCTGCTGAGGCAAAAAGTGATGTCCTGCCTCTTCTCTACCATCCTTTCCCCTGCCAAGAATGTGAGATGAAATCCCATCATCATTTGGTGGGTGGTTTGTCTCAGCAATAAGGCAACTACAAAAAATGGGATGTTACTACTCAGAGTTAAAGTGAAGTACAAGATTGACACATATAAATATAAACATCAAAAATTGTATTTGGTGACAAAAGGATGTGTACAGAATAAGCTCATTTATATAAGTCAATTATATGACTTTAAAAAACCAAACTTTAGAGATGCACGGATATAATA